>JAKSZP010018536.1:0-167503 GCA_022478985.1 Massospora cicadina
TTCACCTCAGCTCAAGTGCAGCATCTCATGAGGTGGGGTACCATAATTTCTTGGGCGGAGCTACTAAGGCAAGAGGGTAAGTATTTAACCTTTTGTCAATCAGGAGCTTCCTCCATTGAATTCTCAAAAATATATAGAAATGAAGCAATACTTCCTTCTCCTGGGGTGAACCTGTCTTAAAGGAAGGTTTAAACATAGTTCACACATGAGCTGAAATAACATTGACTCCCACTAAGCTAATTCAATTGATTTTGGATAGCTCAGATTTGGATGGAGGCACATGATTCCAATTTAAATCAGCTTGTTGTTTAAAATGGTTCAGATCATCTTGAAGAGCCCCAAACTGGGCAATTAGGGAATCAATAGATGCTTTTTGTTGAAGTTCGTTATGTACTTATTCCATTTTGACCTGTAGATTTGAATTAGGGATTGGAGCTCACAATTGTCTCACTCCAACCTAATAATTTTTTCTTTTTGGTGAGTTAAATTGTCAGTGAGAGAATAGTAAAGATGAGTAAGTGTTGTCTAAACCTTCCTTAATTGCATCAACAGTAAGGTTTGGTCCAATAGGTTCTCCAGAGTGAGATAGCCAACAGCTTCAAGCAATACTTTCAAGGTTTTGTTCAAGAGCAAGAAGGCGGCTATTTGAGGAAGAATCCTCTGGAGTAGAAGATAAGTGGACAGTTGGACCTGAAGGACCTGAAGGCCCAGGGGGCCCACGAGGACCAGGTTGCCCTTAGCTAGGGGGGCCAGTTGGCCCAGCTGGCCCTTCACTTCCATCATGACCAGGGGGCCCCATTACTCCTGCAGGACCAGCTGATCCTTGCTCCCCAGGGGGCCTGGGGGACCCACAGGACCAGGAGACCCTGGAATCCTGGGAACGCATGAGGCATTAGATGCTGGTTGGATTGCTGATTCAATCTGGGTTATACATAAAAAGTTTGTTTGGTAAAAGCATTAAGTTGGCTGGCAAGGTTGATAATAGCTTGTTGCAACTGACTTTCAATAATTGTGGTATTCTCAGTAAATCAGGTAGCTACTTCCTCGCGAAGCAGGCTAGCCACTCTTACATCCAGTTGGGAGAGTTGGGTTTGAATAGAAATAAGTTGGTTGCAATTTTCAAGAATAGCCTCAAAGTTATCCCTTATGAACAAAGAAGCTGAGTTTTAGAAAACTAAAAGGTAGGAGTGTAACTCTTGTGATAAGGTAAACTGTCTCAAGCTTTCCTGATGGTGGATCCCCATCATTTGAACTAAATGGTGAATGGCGGGGTGCACAAACTGTTGCAAATATCACTCTGTGTGAGATACTCCTACTTTGGAGCCAGGTAAGGTGGCAGATTCATATAGCACTCACATATTATTAGAAACTGCAGAGGCTTGGTTATGTTGGGAGCGATCTCTGGGGAAAAGGGCGCCTAAAAGTAATTGGTTAATAGTATCAGCAACACCTGTAGGCTGAAAACGATAGTTTTGGGGTTCTAGGGCTGGAATAGAAATATCAAGCATAGCACGGAGGTGCATAAAATTGGGCTCATTATTCTCAGGGTCGCAATTTCCATTAGAGGTTACCCATTGGGTGACGCTGGATTTTTGGTAAGGGGCAAAGTAGCCTTGGCGGGAATCATCCATTATGAAGATATTTATTCACCAGGTAGCTCAGGAGAGTACCTGGAAGAAAGCACAAATTATTTTGTCAGGATAGGGTAGCTGAGGGTAGTAGTTCCTCCAAAGCGTACAAAAATGGATGGGATAAAATGTCCCACAGCGAGCAGATAGCGAGGAGAGCTGGGAATCCATAATGTAAGGGCTGGTAACTTTCTATAATCTTGGGTTAGGTGATGAGGGACCTATTGTATTAAAACTGGTGAAGTTGATGGCTTGAGAGGAGCTCTCTGTACAGAGCTCTATAAATAAGTAAAACTAATAATGAATTGGGGATAAAACGAAACTTTTTTTGAAGAAAAGGCGTGGATATTTATAGGCGAAGTTTTCCTCCTAATTCTTTCAGGGTAGCAACGTCCTCCACTGGCAAGATCTTCAGCATCCTGATGTTGATCAGGCGGGGAGTCGATGGTAGGCTTTCCTTTGACAATTTGATTATGGGATGGAAAAAAATGATAAATGAGAGAAAAATTAAGAGAGGTATCAGAGGTAGGGAAATTTGTTTAAATTGATTGGGAGCAGATCGAATCTCAACTTTATTCTTAGAAGTTAAGGTCTAGTCAATGAATTCGTTTGAGGGTGGTTTCAATTGGTCAAGGGTTGACTGGGTGTAGTTGCACACCTGTAACCACAAGCTAAGGCGGGGTAAAAATTCCAGAACAGGTTCAAAACCTGTTCTGGTTAGGGCGAGCATAACTTACCCTTCCCTCTTATCATTATTTAAAATAATGATAAGGAGTAAAAAGGAAGATTTTGGTGGTTGACATGAGGGGTGGTTCCTACTACTACTACTAAAATCCTTAATAAATTGGTCAAGGGTGACCATCAAAGGCTCAGTTTGTATCTAAACTGAACTAAATTTTGTCTCTCCTAACAGCAATTAATCTTGAGGTCTCACAGAGCATTGTCAGTGAGGCGCTGAATATGGCCAGTGCATTATCTAGTCTGAAGGGCATTAACTTAAAATAATAGATCAAATACCAAGTAAGGAAATGTTTTAAACATTCCTAGCCAAACTTCACCCATACTTGATGAAAAACGTTTACAAGTTAAATTTGGAAAATATCTTGGTTTTAGAAATGCTTGTTTAATAGCTGCCTCAAGTGTTGGGGGTATGAATTGGAACTGTAACGATATTCTAGTGCTCATAATCTATACACAATCTTAGGGTGGCATCTTATTTTGAGTGAAAACTATTGATGATGAGTTAGGAAAATATTTAATAAAACATCCCTTCACACCACGACAACAAGCCTAGCTTTTATGCATGAACCTCCTTGGCCATGTAGAGTTAAATAAAAAAGGTTGATTTTTGAGAAAAGGTCAACTTTTATATGAAAGCCCAGATCAAACTCTGAGAGGATTGATAGACAGTTGGCGCTTTCCACATTAAAAAGGTTTAGGAAAGCTCAAGAATTAGTGGCATAGAAGTTAATTCAGGCATGACGTCAGTAGGAGATTACTATGCTATTACTGCCACTATACTCCTTGTTGCCAACGTTGAGAAAAGAGGGAGTTTACCCAAAGAGAATTTGAAGTAAAATCTAATACGTTCCTCTAAGTAAATGTTGACCTATTGACAACGACACTAACAAACCCTAATTTTCATTGTGTTAAGCAGATCTTATATTTAACAAGATTGTCCATTAACTTATGTTCCTGTGCAACAAAAAATCGGCTTACATAGAGAGAATGTGATAAAAAGGGCATGTAAAGCACCTATAACAGGTAACATGTTGTGACTTCAAGTTCCAAGAACAGCTCAACCTGCAGGCTAATATAATCTTTTCTGTGGTTTCTGTGTCCACCAGGGAATTTTTTTATACTTTACTTTGTCCTGCTTAAATTTGAACAAAAACAAGAAATAAACAAGGTCATATTTATTTAAAACTTTGAGGAAACAAAAATTAGTCTTGACTTAATAGCCACAGAAATTTTTGACGATTCTTACTTCTTATGAACTGAAAGTGCCTGCACAGCCTAAGCCTATGACAAAGTTACTGCGTGTATCTATGAGGGGTCAGATAGGGGTGCAAATTAAAATTATCATAAAATTAATTTAGATTTTGGTGTTCAAATTCCTTTATTAACGAGATTTTGTAAGGGGGTATTGCTGGGTCATAAAAATTACAAAAACTGCATTAAATCTTATAGGTCATTACTCTCTTTCTGCTAAGCATCACTTTTCGAAAATCAATTCAGCCTGAAATTTAGCTCCACTAAAGAGATTTACAAATACTATTAGCAAATATGGCGGGAAACCCCGCAAAAGAACCCGCAGGCTATGCCAAACGAGCCAGCACCACCCCCAAATGAAGCAACCCTCGGTTACCCACCTCAGGGTCAACCAGAATCACCCGCTCTCAAGCAGCAGCCATGAAAGCAGGCACCACCCCCAACCTGGAGCTACTTCAACTAGCGCCAGTTCACCTGATCACACTTCTGCAGCCTGCACGCCTAACAGCTCTGTGTGCGCTGTCTCCCACCAACCCGCTGGGCCCCCTCCAACCAAGGAGGTTATCACCCACGCTGTTTTAATGGCGTCTGCTCAGTTGAATGCAACTCAGCCCATCCAGGCATTCACCTCCCCCATTATGTCAGCTAATTAAGCCCCATCAATTATTGCTGACGCCGTGATCCTGGCTCCCTCCATGAGGGGCGATACCCAGCTACCTGGCCCCCAAACCCTCAGATGTAAGGTTGGATTAGCCGCACATTCTGGTTCACTAAGCACCAAATTGGGACAATCTACTCTTCCCAATGAGGATTCAAATGGTTCGGATTTTGGAACTTCACAACAGTTCCGATCTCACCCGTCCCATTTAAACCCTATAATTGGCACTTCTCAAGTCGGCACTTTATCTCTGTATGCTGAAAATGACAAATTCACCAATTAGCCAGTGAGTTTTGCCCACGAAATCACAGCAAATACTCGGGCTGAATTTACCCAAATAGATTGGGATGGCGATGAAACATCGCCCTCCTCCCAATTGGCTGGAGTTAATTCCAATCTGGATGGGCCAACCCAATTTAGCGAGGCCCAACAATCACCTGGCCCCCAAACCCTCGGATGTAAGGTTGGATTAGCCGCACATTCTGGTTCACTAAGCACCAAATTGAGACAATCTACTCTTCCCAATGGGGATTTAAATGGTTCAAATTTTGGAACTTCACACCAGTTCCAATCTCACCCGTCCCATTTAAACCCCATAATCGGCACTTCTCAAGTTGGCACTTTATCTCCATATGCTGAAAACAATTAATTCACCAATCATCCAGTGATTTTTGCCCACGAATTCACAGCAAATACTCGGGCTGAATTTACCCAGATAGATTGGGATGGTGATGAAATATCTCTCTCCTCCCAATTGGCTGGAGTTAATTCCAATCTGGATGGGCCTCCCCAATTTAGCGAGGCCCAACAAACCGCCCCTCAATTTAATATGATGCCAGCAACTGCTGTAACATTCCAGCAATAAGGAAACTCCAAAAACTTGTCCAAACCACCAGATCACACTCAACCCGCAATTGCAGCCCAAAGCAAACACAAACTTACCAAAGGAGCCACTGGGGCGTGGCAAAAACCTCTAGCACCAATGCTACCCAAAGCTGATCCCCGTGAAGTGGCGAATTATTGCTGATGTTAAGAAGAAATGGGCCGAAACTAGAGCGCAAAAAGCTCTACCTCGCTCAACTCTCTCCCATTAAATTCGCCTTTATTATGGGCATAACCCTGTTGAATTCTATAAAGAGGATTACTTCTCATACTTTGCAGCGATTGCGGAGACATTCCCAATTAACACCACCATCCATGAATCAGTGGAGGGCCACTACATCGATGTGGGCTTCACTGAAGCTGCCCTTGCTGACCATGCTGCCACCCTCCAGGTCATTATTCCACGTGGATCTCTTCACATCTCCCGCACACGCTCTCACCTGGAGAAAATTTCATGGGTTACTTTTTCCAACCTACCAACGACTGTTGATCCTGAGTATCTTAAACTGGCACTCCATCGTGGTTTAATGGAGTTTGGGTCTGTTCTTTCAGTGGACTTTAGCGTCCCCTCTTACTATGCTCCCACTCAAAGAGCTCGCACTGCTAGGGCGTCGTTCATCCCCTCCCCCACTGTATCCCGCAACATTGAGGTTATTCCTCGTGTGGCGGTAGTTGAGGCATGCCCTGAGATCTTTTTTGTCGACCCTGATCAGGCGCGCCCCCGGTGTTCATGGTGTAACGCCCTTGGACACTTGTATAGTGGCTGCACAGCTCAAAAACAAGCCCTCTTAGCCACCACCCATGGGCCTAAACCAGGCCAAAAACGATCCCACGTGGCCGCAGCAGAAATTCCACAACCCACACAATGGGTTCCCGTTCAAGACCTGTCCCCTGAGGCCTTACGCCTAGCAGCTGAAACAGCTAACCCCACTATTGGTATGGGATACCTTCGCGCTCATGCCCCCCTTCCAGTGGGCACCCCCTCCAATCTCCCAGAGTCAACTCCCTCTCTCACCAAGCGCAAGGCATCTCCCACAGGGTGCCCCTCATCAGCCACCCCCACTCAGGGCTCCGCGGCACCCCCACCAACCTCCACCAGCGATTTATCGCATCAACCCTCAGCTCCCAATGGAGCTATGCCCACCAGCATGGACTGGCAACCCGCGGCCTGCGGTAGAAGTGCCACCTCAAAAAGTCCTACCCCAACCCCACAGTCCATTTCGCGCGGATCCTTTGCAGTGTTGGAGGAAGTGAATATGGACTCAGACTCATCAAATGGGGACACCGCGAAGGTCACCATTGAGCACCCTCAGGTCCTTCCCCTGCAACGGAGCGGGGGCAGCATCCTTGGCTGGCTTACTGGGTCCTCCGCCACCCACCCTCTCCTTCCCCTCAGAACCCTTGACGCTCCTCACGGATTGCAGCTAATAGTCAAGCTAAAGGACTCAAAACTAGCCGCCTCACAGTAGCAGGTTTAAGCGCTGGCAACCCCCCAGGAAATGGAGGGGAACAGCTATGAGTCCCCATGGCAGCACCCTGGCCCTACAATCCATTAACGCAAATGGGTTGCGGGACTTTAAGCGGAGAGCCTGCCTCCTCCAAAACTTCAGGTCAGCACAAATTGACATCGGTGCTGTCCAGGAGCCCCATATCCTCCCCCACGAACAATCTGCATGTAATGAACATTTTGGAGGCAACTCCTTCTGGACAAACCATGCCGCCCTTATTGTTTTGAATCCCCAGGTTAAAACCCATTCTTTTTCACAATATCTAGGTGGCCGCCTCATACTGGCCAAACTCACCACTCCTGACTTCTCCTTCTTCGCTGCAAGCATCTACCTGCCTAATGCAGGTCAGGAGCAAAATCGGCTCTTGGAAGAGCTCGTCCAACTCAATCTACCACGGAATACAGTCCACTTAGGAGATTTCAACACAACCATAAGTCGCGTCCGTGACTCTTACCCCCTGCAGCAAAGGAACGCCCTGGATCAAGTCGCCTCCAGGATTTCCTTCGCCTGAGTGGCTTTATAGATGCGCTTCCACCCTCCGCGTCTGGCCTAGGTTGCATGACTAGGATCCAGTATGATGGAGGAGCTTTCCAGTCAGCGTCACGCATAGATATGGCACTAATTGGCCCCCTGCTAATTGGCCGCGTCTCCTCTCCCATCTCTCGTGACAACCATCTGAGTGATCACAGGTCACTCACCGTTGTCCTCACCACCACACTTAGACTGTCGCGTAGGTTCTGGCCTAGGGTTGCCCCAGCTCTTATCAACAACCCCTTCACTAAGGAGAAGCTGTCTATGACCATCCGGGAGACTCTTACCTCCCCCCACCCCACCTTCTTGACCACAAGGCTAGATGGGCGGTGACCAAGGAGGGCATCACCCGCGTTGCTTACAACTGTTCCAAAGCCCAGATGACTGCAGCTCGTGCCAGAGTCAAAAGGGCGGAAGCCAGAATCAGACATCTAGAGCGAAACTGCCAGCCTTCGCCCTCTCCCAGATGGTTGGAAGACTGGGAAGCGGCGCAGGAAGCACTCCGCTTGGAGCTCACACTGCAGGAAGAACGGGCAGCAAACTTTACAACATCTCGTTACTATGCTTAATGGGAACGCCCCACCCGCTTCTTCTTTCAGAAACAGAAAGCCCGGTCAACAGCGCAGGATATTACTGCACTGAAGATTGGCACAACAACCACTTCAGATAAGGAGGAAATCACGCAGGAACTACACCGCTTCTACTCCAGCCTCTTCCATGCCACCCAGGTGGACCCATCGGACATCCAAGACTTCCTGTGGCGGGCTCCAGAGCCGCCCATTGACCCACGGGCTGATGAGGCTCTACTGGCGCCTATTTCCACCCAGGAGGTGATGGAAACCCTTCTGAAATCCCCACGGCTTAAAGCCCCAGGCCCAGATGGAATACCCTTCGAGGTGTACCTTCTGGAACCTGCAGTGATAGCCAGAACCCTCCGCGACCTCTTCGCTGCACTCTTGGTGAATGGCGAGGTCCTCCCCAACTCCAGAGGCTCAATCAAGACCCTCATTCACAAGAAGTCAGACCGTGAGAACCTGGCGAACTGGCGCCCCATAGCGTTGATCAACACATACCACAAGCTCTTCACGAAGCTTCTGGCCAACCGCATCACCAAATGGGTGTCACCTCGCCTCTCCCCATCCCAGCACGGTTTTATTCCGGGGAGGTCGTTATGGGACAACTATAATGACCTTCACGTGACTTTGACTGCTAACTCTCGTAAGGTGAATGGCTTTGTGGCTCTCCTGGATATGGAGAAAGCATATGATTGGGTAGCCTGGAAGTATATTGATGCTTCCCTGGCCCGCTTCCATCTCCCTCCCGCAGCTAGGCGCTGGATATCAGCGCTCTATGACCAGCTCCACACCAGAGTCCTGGCGCCAATGGGTTTTACAGTGGCAGTACCAGTTGGACAAGGTCTCCGGCAAGGGGACCCCCTGAGCCCTATCCTTTTTAACATCACCCTTGACCCCCTCTTGGCCTCCTTACAGGACAAGCTAACAGGGATTCTGGTCCCAGGTAAAGCCCCCACACGCACCATGGCATTTGCAGATGACACTACCATTGCATTTGGCTGCCCTGGGGATGTTGCCCTCGCTGCTGCGACCATTAAGAGGTACACCAAGGCGTCCAACGCCATGGTCAACACCTCCAAGACAACAGTTGTACAGGCCGGCTCCCCCACCTTCCCCCCACCATTTGGTATTGAACCTGAGCGCGGTACCTTCCGTCACCTGGGCGTTCTCACCAACCAACAAGGAGTTGCTCTAAAAAGACAATGAGGACTTGCTCCTCGCAGCAGTTAACTCCAGGATTGCCAGCTGGAACTGGCGGCACATCACCCCCCAGGGTCGAGCTCTGATGGCCAATGTGTTCCTCCTCTCCAAAGTCTGGTTCCTAGCGCACGTCTGCCCATTTACAGATGCCTTTTATACGCGGCTCAATGTACTCCTCCGCTGTTGGATCTGGGGCTCAAACCATCCACCAATGGCCCTCTCAACCATTTCCTGACCCTGCAATGAAGGGGGCCTAGGGCTTCTGGACACGCGATCTCACGCCACCACAATCTTCCTGAAGTTCCTATGGCCGATTGTCTGCTGAGATGCGACCCCCATGCCCCAATGGGCGCCCGCCCTCCGCCAGTCAGTGTCAGCAGCCCTGGGTCTTCCTAGAGCATCTCTGACCTCATTAGGGAAGTGGCTCACAAACCACCCAGGCCATCGCCTAAAACCATCCTCATCCCCCTACTGGAACCAGGCTCTCCTTGCCCTGAAACGAGTAGGCGCGCGGATCCACCATGCCTTCCCATACAGAAGGGAAGGCCCTGGCCTCAGCCCCCGTCGCCATGCAATTGTGCACAATGGACAAGTTGTCACAACTCGCCTCGACCCCCAAGATCGTCCTCCCATCCGCCCAAGACTCCCTTGAGCTCCTCCCTCCCTCCGTTAGATTTGACCTTAAGGAATTGTGGAAGGACGTCTATCACCCCATCCTGTCAGCAAAGGTGTCCAACACCTTATGGAGAGTGCTCCACTGTTGATACAGGACAGGGGACCAGACTGGCCCTACCTTCCAGCACCGAAGCTGCCCACGCTGTGTGGAGCCTATTGACTCCCGTCTCCATCGTTTTTTCACCTGTCCAGGTGTCGCTGCATTTTGGCCAAAGGCCCGCGCGCTCCTCCATGCTCAGCCCTTGTCTGGACACCCTGTGCAAGACCTCATGTTTGAGCAGACATTGCCTGGTTGCCACCAACCCCTCCGTGTCCTCGCCTATGCCACAGCCATCTGGACCATCCATAACTCCTTCCTTCGTGCTGCCTTTGACCAGCAGGTGTGGACCCTTCCACACATAATCACCCACTTTCAGGTACACTTTGAGATGGGCTTGAAGGTCTGCACTATGGCGCCAACCCTCCCCCGCTCAGTTGTCACTGCAGCACGGCTCTGGCGCGCAAACCCCCTCCCTTTCTCGATGCCTCCTCCCTCCCCTTCCTCGCCTCAGGCTCTTAGGAGCCCAGGCGTAATTCAATAGACATCGATGAATCCCCCCTTGGGTTGGGACCATCAAGTACTAAAAAAAGAATCTTATAGGTCATTTATGACGTATAAGAGAAGTCCACAAACTCAGAACTGGGGATGTTAGTTTATCCAACAAGGTCTTCTAAGTAATATGGAATTGTTTGGGTAGCCATGTTATTTATAACAAAATAATCAACATTGGGACAACTGGTAAAATAATTTTTTACTAATAGATCAACATCTTTAATTGTAAGTGTTGATGTAATGGATAACAAAGCACTGTCTAAAACATTTAAATCAAGTTAAATACCATAAGTTGGAAAGCAAAGTGGGATGCTGACCCTGTAACTTAAATGAGTGTGAAGTTGGTGGGGTGTATACATGTTTCACCATTTGTGCAAACACAAACTTCAAAGTAGATTAAAGGGTTTCTGTGACAAACATGTTAGATGCGCTTTTGATAAATATAAGCATTGCTATTTGAATATCTGATCCATAGCAAAAACATATATCCACTGTCATCTTTGGGATAAGTATATATTGACTAGTATGACAATAAACTGGTGTGCTAGATAAACTTGGCTTCAATAGTGGATACTTAAGTAACCATGGTAAAATCACTAGGCTACAAGATACCGCCGTTTTGCCAAGTTTATAATGAGATAAAATGTTTAACTAAGTGAGAAAAAAATTGTGTAAGGTTGTTTGCTTTATGAATGCTCACTACTACTTAAGCTTCTTACTTCTTTTTGACAAATACCAAGGCAGCAGTCAAAAGAGAAAGAGCCAAAATCTATTTTTATCAAATGTATGGCCCCTCCTTTATCATTAGTATTAAATAACATGAGGTATAATTTATGTGGGATCCACTGACGGATGCCACAAATAATTTATTAAAGTGAGAAATTTATTTTTTAATAAAAGTAATAGATAACGCTTTGTTAGAGTTTTTTATGTTTTTTATTGTTAAGCAGGGCCAAAACCAAAGAAGGTCCTTTTCTCAATACTAGTATTTCATATTTAAACTAGTTCAAATTTTGAGACCATGGGTTTTTGAGGCAAAAGTATATAAAGCTGAGTCATCCAAATTAGGGAATATAGGTTTTTGGCCTATCAGATTGAAGATAAAATTTTTTTGAGGCAAAACTGACCCATGTGGTAATGATTTGATGAATTGTATCCAATCACCAGCGAGTAAAATCTTCTCACCTCAGCGGTGGTCAGACTCATGTGGTAATGATTGGTTAATTTGCACCCTATCATCATCAAGTAAAATCTTCACCTCAGAGGCGGTCAGAATTGTGTGGTAATGATTTGTTAATTTTTACCCATCATCATTGAGTAAAATCTTCTCACCTTGGTGGTGGTCAGATTCATGTGGTAATGATGATTGGTTAATGACTCAAGTGGTAATGATTGATTAATTTACCCTATCATCACCTCGGGGGTCAGTAAATGATAATTTGCACCTCAAGTAAAATATTTGCAGGTGGTCAGATTTGTGTGGTAATGATTTGTTAATTTTTACCCTATCATTGTCAAGTAAAATCTTTGCACCTCAGAGGTGGTCAGATTTGTGTGGTAACAAACACCTCAAATTTGGCTGAGAAGTTGGAGAATTCCTATTATCAGTTCTTACCTTATTACGCCAATTTTGGTTATAATCCTTATTTTTCTGATAGTCAGGATTCCACCGAGAATCCACCAAGGTCTTTTTGCCATTGGTACTCATATCATTGATAACCACAATATTATTTGAAGATTGGGCAGGAGATGGGCCAATCATGGTAGCAGATTTGGGAGCACTCATACCTCCAACATTCTTTCTCCTAAGTCAAGAAGGTGAATGTCTGACATTGCCCCCCTCAAGAATGTTGGGAGGGGTGTAGGGTCATAGGAAGCGGCCATGTACCCAGTTTATGATAATTCCTGTAGCCAAAGATTTGATAGAATACTCATTTCCTCTCTTATACGTGATGGTAAATGGCCCCTCCCAGATTGATCCAAGTTTGCCACTATGGGGAGTTATGCAATTGTGGTAATATAAAACCATATCTGACACTTGGAAGGAAGGTAGAGGAGCTCAGAGCTCATTGGCAGCTTGGCCTTCTTTAGTAACCATTTTTGCTAGGTTGGTCATAGCCTCTGATTGAAGCTGAATGATGCGGTTAGCTAACCTTTGCATGGCTTTTTCAGGCTCCTCTCCTCTAGAGAAGACGTCCTTAGCTAGGAGAGCAGGTATGCCCAGTTCCCTGCCATACAAAACTCGGAAAGGGGACATTTTCAAAATCTGATGATAGCTAATTCAGTAGGCCATAAGAGCGCTAGGGAGATAATGATCCCAATGAAGGGGATCAGATGAAGCCATTTTCTGTAAGATAGAAACCAAAGTACCATTTGCTCACTCCACGGTACCATTGGTTGATGGGTTATATGGAGCTGAGAATAGTTGCTGGGCTCCCATGGAAGCAGCCAAAATTTTGACTACTCTGGATGTAAAATTTTTCCCGTTATCACAGAGTAGCACTTGAGGGCACCCATGTCGAGTGAAAATATTTTGGTGAAGAAAGGTGGCAGTGGCCTTAGCAGTTTGGGCTGGCAACGCCACAGCTTCAACCCACTTTGTGAAGTGGTCAATGCCTACCAAAATATATCTGTTTCCACCTGTGGTTTGAGGAAGCGGCCCTACTACATCCAAGCTCATGGTATGGAATGGCTGTTGTGGGGTAGTCAGCTGATATTGGTATCTAGTCTTGAATTGAGACTGCTTCTTACATGTAAGGCAAGCATCCAAGACTTCAACGATGGTGTCCATGATTCCCTCCCAAAAATATCGATCCTTTATCCACTCATAGGTTTTCTTTACTCCTCCATGGCCTAAAGTTGAATGAGCTTCCAGGATGACAGGTACACGTTCTGAGGGTCATAGGTAAGGCAACCACTTCGCCCCCACTTGCTTGTACAACTTCCCGCTATCCACTTTAGTGTTATGGGAGTGCCAGGCCAACATCCTCTGTACAGGCTCATCCTCATCTTCCCAGTCATTTGGGGTCATTAGAAGTTCATACAGCCGCTCCGCTTCACTGTTATCTAGGTGGAGGATGGGCAGCTGAGTTAACCCATCAACATTCATGTGGCAGGTTCCAGCGCGGTGTTCAATCTTCATATCATAATGCTGGAGCTTTAGAGCCCAGCGAGCTAAGCGCCCCATAGGGTCCTTCATGTTTTGCAACCATTTTAAAGATGCGTGGTCCGTGATCACAGTGAAAGAGGTCCCATACAAGAAAGGGCGGTAATGCTTCACTGCGAGTAGAATGGCGAGACACTCCTTCTTGGTAACACTATAGTTGCGTTCTGCCTTTGATAGCATTTTACTAAAATATGAGACAGGATGATCTACCCCTTTTTCATCCAGTTGGGCTAGGATGGCCCTGACGGCGTAGTCTGAGGCGTCTGTAAACAAAATAAACGGTTTTCCATAATCAGGATGCCTTAGGATAGGCCGTTCTTGCAGCAGCAACTTCATTGTTTCATAGGCGGCCTTCTGTTCAGTGCCCCATTGAAAAGGGATATTCTTTTTTAGTAAGCGAACAAGGGGCTCGCTGAGTTGGGCAAACTTAGGGATGAACTGATGGTAATACCCCATCATCCCTAAAAATACCTGTATATCCCGTAGGTTTTTGGGGGGTGGCATTCTGGCAATCGCTTCAACCTTATCTTGTATGGGTTGGATTCCCTCTCGAGAAATGGTATGTCTGAGGAAGTTTAATTTCTTTTGGAAGAATGAACACTTTGAAGGCTTTAATTTGATAGTTGAGCGTCGTAAGCGTTGGAATACCTCTTTTAAATGATCAAGGTGTTCATTAAAGGTCTTTGAGAATATGGTAATGTCATCAAGGTAGATGATAACGCAGGTTAACTTGAGATCCTGCAAAATGTGATCCATCGCACGCTGGAAAGAAGCAGGTGCATTGCACAACCCTTGAGGTAATCGCGTGGGTTGGAAAAGACCTTCACTGCATATCAACGCGCATTTCTCTTGATCTTGAGGAGATAGATCCATTTGCCAATAACCACTGGCCAAGTCCATGGCAGAGAAAAAGTTTGAGCCTGAAAGCTGGGCCAGGGCATCGTCAATGCGTGGGATAGGATAGCTATCCTTTTCATAAGATTGTTTAACCTGCGGTAGTCCATGACTACCCGGTGACCTCCATTTTTTTTTCTTAATTAGCAGAAGGGGGAGGACCAAGGGCTTTGCGAAGGAACTAATAACCCCGCGTCTAATAACTGCGTGAGTTCCGTCCTCATTTGTTGCTCCTCCACCTTTGACTTGTGATAAGGTTTTGACCTAATGGGATGGGCATCACCCACATCGATGGAGTGACACCAGCCCTTCATGTGGCCATAATCATTGTCTGACTTTGAGAATATATCACTATACTCATCCAGAAGAGTATGCACTTTCTCCAACTCATCTGAGGTCAGCTCATCCGAGATATGGACGTTTGGTAAGGTACATACCAGGTTATCTGTGGGCAGGCCTAAATCTGCCATTGAGCCAATAGAGTGGACTTGTTCAACTTCCTCCACAGGGAGTAAAAACCCTCAGCCCACCTCCTGGTGCTTTCTTACAATTATGTCCTTTTTGGTGAGGTTTCCCAACAGTAGAGTAATAGGCCTCTGATAGGCTGGGTCTAAAACGCCAGGCAATACCCTGAGGCTCAAAAGGGCTAACTCTGTCGATGCTTAAGAGGTGTAATAAGCAGTGGCGTGGGATTTGGAGTGTGATTTTTGTGTCAACCACTCGTTGTTCACCTGGCTTAATCACCACCTCATCTGCCGCATAGAATGGAATACCATCACTAGCCTCCACTGAATTGGGCAATTTCTTAGTGTTGCGCCCAGAAGTAACATAATGTAAAGACAAAGCGGAAGAGGGGTATTCAACCAAGCAGGTGTAGTCATTCTTGATGGGTTCTTTGTTGGATAAGATTAATGGAACTTCGTAGTTCATTAAAGATAGGAACCCTTGCTTCATGTTGATGATGCCTTCATATTTGATCATAAACTGAGTACCTATGAGCATATCATAGGAGTTATTATCTAAGGCCACAGCGGGGGCTGATAGGATAAGCTTCCCAACGCGTATGGGAAGAGAGGAGTAAGCGCCAAGAGCGCGGGTGTTGTTTGGGCCCGCAGTTCCAAATTCCTTGATACAATCCAAGTCAGGCATCAATTTAATCTTTTTCATCAGCTGAGATGAAATTACATTCACTGGAGAACCTGTATCCAGGATAGCCATCACCCAGACTTTGTGAACAACTACTTCAACCTTGGTAAGTGTGCTTCCAAAGTTGGCTGACAGCGCTAAGACCTCCTTGAGATGAAAAGTGGAGGTTAATTTGCGTGCGGTCTCAGGGTGAGTCTCCAGAATAGACTGCATGGTATGCCTTTGCTGTAAAGGGCGAATTAGACTTGATAGGAGCTGATCAGCATCGCTGGCTGTGTCAATAGTTTCCATACAACCTATAACTTGGTGGAGGTAAGTATCCTCAGGTATGGTGGTTTCATCTACTCCTTCAGCGTTTAGGCGATCAGGGACCTCCACTTCCGCGGGAGCTCCCAATAAGTAGTACCCAACATCATTGTAACCCCCTCAGAGTTGGCCTCAGAGGTATTCTCAACCATGGGCAAGGTTGTAATTGAAGTAGGGGAGACAGCCATGAGGGGTTGGGTATTTAGCTTCGCTTTAACTGGCATTTTCACAACCCCAGTAGTTCTGGAGGATATACCCTTAGGGCGCGCACTTGTTGGCTGAGTTGAAAGAGAACCCACAGTAGGGATCTCCGCTTTACGTTGCGCCAAAGAAGCAGGTTTTGCAGAGAGGATAGGCATAGGTGGCCTCACTCCCAACGGTTCAATAGGCCGCAGCTCTAGCTTTTTGAGATGGGAGAAAGAGCTGGCTAGTTGCTTCTTGAGAGCAACTAATTGTGATTCAAAAGAGCTGCTCACGTTTGCAGCCTCCATTGCTTTGATACTTTATCAAAGTATTCAGGGTAATGGCCCCTGTAGTGAGCACCAGTTTGTGGGATCCACTGATGGATGCCACAAATAATTTATTAAAGTGAGAAATTTACTTTTTAATAAAAGTAATAGATAACGCTTTGTTAGAGTTTTTTATGTTTTTTATTGTTAAGCAGGGCCAAAACCAAAGAAGGTCCTTTTCTTGATACTAGTATTTCCTATTTAAACTAGTTTGAATTTTGAGACCATGGGTATTTGAGGCAAAAGTATATAAAGCTGAGTCATCCAAATTAGAGAATATAGGTTTTCAGCCTATCAGATTGAAGATAAAATTTTTTGAGGCAAAACTGACCCATGTGGTAACAATTTGATGAATTGTATCCAATCACCAGCAAGTAAAATCTTCTCACCTTGGTGGTGGTCAGACTCATGTGGTAATGATTGGTTAATTTGCACCCTATCATCATCAAGTAAAATCTTTACACCTCGGAGGTGGTCAGATTCATGTGGTAATGATTTGTTAATTTTTACCCTATCATTGTCAAGTAAAATCTTTGCACCTCAGAGGTGGTCAGATTTGTGTGGTAACAAACACCTCAAATTTGGCTGAGAAGTCAGAGAATTCCTATTATCAGTTCTTACCTTATTAAACGCCAATTTTGGTTATAATCCTTATTTTTCTGATAGTCAGGATTCCACTGAGAATCCACCAAGGTCTTTTTGCCATTGGTACTCATATTATTGATAACCACAATATTATTTAAAAGATTGGGCAGGAGATGGGCCAATCATGGTAGCAGATTCAGGAGCACTCATACCTCCAACATTCTTTCTCCTAAGTCGAGAAGGTGAATGTCTGACAGAACCCCTCAAATAGTGGTAACACTTCTAATAACCAGGCACTCAAAGTGAGTTTGGGTGATCAGATTGCACCAAATTGTCAGCCAGATTTGGGGAGTTAATCGGAAGCTCCTCTCAAGGCCACTTCCATTTTAGTAAAGCCTACACCACGGAAATTTACCCCTTTTATAGGGTCAGAGGGGGTCCAACAAAGTGCAAAATTTTTCAGCCCATTGATTGGGTGAAATAATCAAAACCTTACCACATGGACTTATCTTACCTGCCCTCCATCAGCCATCTTGTCAAAGTGAAGTGAGACTTTCCAAACGATCTGATAGGTTCACCATTCATATACCTAATTTGGAATTAACTAAGCGGTCCAAACTTTGAGCCTCAACACTTTAAATCTAAGTATTGACTTTATAACAGGGGTTGTTTCTTATCTCCCATGAGGACTAATAAACATATAAACTACACCAACTTTCTAGTTTTTTGTGTTATTTATTTTTATTAATATAAGTGGTTTCATTCCCCTGTTTTTTAGATTTCAGGGAAAAAGCACCAGCGAGCATCTCACAGGCAAAAATACAACACGTTTGTTTAATTTTTCTCATGTGCTCAATTTCCTATGTAAAATATATTCATTTTTAGTTGCCCTAGGTATCAATTTTATTCAACTAAGGATGCTTGTTGTTGAGATGTTGGTTTGGGAGGGGTATATGGTCTTGTTACTTATACTCTAACATACTTCTAAATCAGAACAGATATGTTTGAAATTCTGCCCATAATACTCTACTGATCTAGTGATAGTAATAGGTTTGCACTCAGGGTTGGGGTGGGTTTTGAGGTGACATGTGTCAAACAGGGAGAGGCTGCTAATACAAAAAATGCATCTATGGTGTACCTAAGGTCATTGGTATTATAAAGAGGCAGAACCGTGATATTGATATCCTCTTAGTTCTTAAGTGGTAAGAAGTCCTATTTAGCTTGATAGCTAGGCCTGAAACTTGCAATCATGATAGGTTTACAACTGACTTTATTTACTTATAAACAAAATTGTTATGATTTATGGTGATCATAATCAACAATTATCAGATATTTATATAACTAATGGTGAATTTAAAGCTTTAAGGTCAATTTTATCATAGTGAACGCTAGTTGTTGCAATCTTTGACCAACAATCTTCAAATTTTATTTATTATTTTCCTAAGATATTTAAGACATAGCCAAACATCCAATAAATATCTATTCTTAGCAATTTATAAAATTAAGTTGCTATGGATCACCTCAAAGCTGCGCCTACATTTTCATATGTAGTTCATAATTAATATTATTAAATTAATATTAATTACCTTGCCTTGGCGCCGCTGATTTATGGTAGTCATTCAGTATGATCAAATCCTTTAATCCCTGCTAGCACAAATCACTAAAACTAGTTTATAAATTAACTCATCATAGGCTTTAGTACATAATCATAACTATAAAATTAAAATTATTTGAAGTGGGTTGACCTTGGACAAATATACCACACTGAGAATTTCTCTAGCCAGTAGATGTTTTTATCTCAAAACCTGCATTAGGTTGAAAGCAGTTTTACTTGCCAGGGTAACACACTTACATATCGTAACTATAGGTTTATTAATATCAATTACTTTGCCCCTCATTTGTGTAAACTTGTTGCTAATAGGTTTATTATATTTTTTTCTCTTCATTGTCTTATTAAATTTTCTAAATGCTACTGTGGATTAGATTAGCCAAAGTCTGAACCTTAAAAACCCTGTCTTTTTTAATCAAAGTGCAATTGGCCTGGATTTCCTCAATGCTACTAAGTTATCAAATGTTTTGCGCCAATAAAAACTAGGGGTTTTTAATTAGTATAGAAGGAGGCTGATATCTTTGAAAGGGACTACTTTTTTACTATAGCTTGTGGAAGCTAAATCAAAAAAAGCTTATCCGTCATGAGTAATTTGAGACACTATCAGTATTCTATAATATAGTATGCTTATTGTTATACTTTAAAAGTTGTTTGCTGTTGCAATCACTAATTGCAACTGATTTGGTTCAAGACTGGTAAGTTTGATAACCCATACAGGGAGATGAGTGTGTACACAATGCCTGGTAAGGGTTGGGCAAGCGTGGTGAGAGGCACTGGGTGAGGTTTTTGCACCACTAAAGTTAGAAAATACCCCAACAACAATGGTGGGCAAAACAAAAATAAAAAACAGTGGAGATTAACACTCCAAAAATTTTAGCATGGCAAGAGAAGTGTTGGGATTTTTGCGCATATTCCCAGCCTGCTAGATTACCTGGTATTGCTAGAGAAAAAATTTTCTAAAGCAAAGTGAATTGGAAATAGGTTGACCTGAATTTTGGAGGAACTATGTTTAGGGGAATTTAGGATATTTGTCTGGTTGTATCCATTGGGGAACGTTCCAGATGAATACCTAATATCTTATTGGGTGGAGCAGCTGACAAAATAAGGGCATATGATAGTGATTAACTATCAGGTGTACCAATTGGGATTAGTTGGGTTTTATCACCAACTGATTGGGAGTGAATAGCTAGTTGTGAGGCGAGTGATGCCACCTGCAACTAGAGATTTTGATCAGTTGGTGCATGACCTGCCTCAATGTGTAATAAGTCCCATTACCTAAGCAGGTCGCTAGCCAATTATGGTTGATTCACTTGGATCAAGAGGAAAACATTAGGGACATGTTTCCGACTCTTTCTGTTTGAGGTCTCAAGGATGTCCAACTTCAGAATCCTAGTCAGGATGGGGAAGACCATCGCTGCCAAAACGAGGAAGGGTGATTTAATAGCAACAGCTGCTGTTTCATCGAAGAGGTGTCAACTGAGGGTTAGATGGCCAAATCCCCTTATATATTCCCTAGGATTCACTCTAATAAAAGATAGACATTAATATAGACATTAATATAGTTAAAAACACATATACATTACTACTTTAGAACATTATTAGTTTTATTGTAGATTTGGTAATAGTTAGACTATCAGCATCTAGCGTGAAGATTCCATCTCAAGGATATTATTGCAGAAGGCAATAATTGGTAGACTCACAGAGAAGAGTTAAGATCTGAGTGGGGATCAAGAGATGAAGGGAACCACGGCTAAGGGATTTCTGCCTACTGTGTGTTGGGCTGAAGGAGACTGCCATCAGAAGATCTTAACAAAGACTGAGTGGACAGGATTAAAGGAAATGACTCCCTATGAGTACAATATCAAGTATTAATTGGAAATACCAGCTGAAGCGTTGGGCTTGAAAATAATTCCAACTCAACTATGGATAATAGTCATCATACTTTATCAAATTATATATATATTCTTACAACGTGAGGTGCACGAGGAAATTGAACCTGTGCAGTAGAAAGATTACTAGGGTTGACCTCCAATAATCAACCCAACGGAGTAAATTTTTACAAGAAGTATAACCAGTACATCAGGATAATGCAATCTCAGCCCCTGTCGTCAGTGGAGCATGGGATTCAAGTTTATTTAGATAGAAATTTAATGTGCATTTAGGGAAGGGTGGTTAGGCTGGTGGATAAAACTGCTTCCACCCTAGTGCAGGTATTGTTTAATACAAGCTCAAAACCTGTACTGGCTAGAAAAATTCTCGGTGTGGTATATTTATCCCATGATCAACCCACCTTAAATATTTTTAATGAAACTTTGGGAGAAGTTCTGTGGTGAAGTGCACAAATATTTCCCAGCTGTCATGTACGTTGTATCACATTCAATGAACCAGGGTTGTTTGAACTTAGGGTTTGAAACTGCACAAGCAGCGGACGCCATTGCACAGGTGCATGTGGTGGTTGATCTCCCAGATGGTCAATGGATGGTCAAAATGAAGTGCACGCATTGGACTAATATAACTGGATTTTCATCTTTGATTTGCTCCCCATGACAGTAAATTGAAATCCTAGAATGCCATCTCTCAGACGGGATTAAAATTTATGGGGAAACTACACTTTTTTGAAATGGAGCACTTCACAATTATGCTGAAGCTTAGCATGGGCAAAGCAATTGCAGTGATCACCTCAACTATGGTCATTGTGGAAGATTTAACTCAGATTCCACACACCGCTGTTATTAATATTAATGGGCAGGACTCCCACACATTCTGCATTATGGTGGATAGCGCACCCCCTATCTGCACCTATTGTCATGTTTTTGGCTTTAAAGCACACATCTTCCCTTCCAGAGAAGGCACCACTCAACACGAAATTCTCCCAGATACAACGGGAAGTGTCAGATCTCATTATGAGACCACGATTAACACCAAAACCGCCTTTCTGTGGGATGCTCAGGGGTGTTATATTCAGGTTAAATCTGTGTCCCTACATGATTGCAAGAAAGACAAACAGGCCCATAAGGCAGCGGCCAAAGCAGCGGCTATGGCAACATCCATGATCTTTCCTGCTTAGACCCAGGCTGACATTGAGTCATTCTCAGCAAATTGGCTTAAGCTTTTGCTCACTAATCAAATTGAGCTCACCAACCTGTGGAACAGCTGTTTAAGTCAGGTTCACCCATGCAAGTTTACTGCACACCAACTAAAACCGATTATCCCAACCCAACCATCCCCAATTTTTTGTTGACCTCCAATGGTTCACCGCAGGAGCACCTCAATGCAAAAAGTCGGTCAAAGTCAAAACTAAGATCAGAGAAACATCCAAAAGTAAAGGAAGACGCCATAAGGACACCTTTTTGGTGTCAAAAAGCACATGTGCTGCAATCATGGAGCGTGTTGAAAAAGCTGCGCAGGAAGGACAAGGGGGCCCTTCCCATTGCATCTATGGTACAATGGGAGTCTCCTTCACAAAATGGATGTTGGACAACGCTGGACTCTAGGCCTTATTGTCCTGGGCTAGAAAACTAAGGTTAAAAAACAATTTACCTATGGACATTCTGGAAATTCAGGAACCTCACTGTCCATATGGTGTCAAGGACACATGGGCAACCATGCTCCTCTTCTCCCTTTCCTTTTGGTCACAACATTGTGGGGTGCTTATTTGAGTGACACATTGTTTGAAATTTTTAAATAAACATACATATCTCAATGGGCGTGTGCTGGTCATGTCCTTTTTATGAGATGATGAAGTGCACGTTATAGTTATTGTTTACGCTCTGACCTGTGTGTGGGCTCAATAAGATTTCCTCTCAGCCATGACTTTCGTTCCACTTCCCCTGATCTCTTTGTAGTGGGCAACCTAAACTGGCGGCCAACATGGCCACTGACTGCTGGTCTTCAACGCCAGCCCTCCCGCAGGGGCACATCAAAATACGCGTCCTGAAAGCTACCTTGGGGATCTTTAATACCCTCCCTATGCATGCGCCGTTGCTACCCAACGTGTCCCATCCCCATGTGCACAACGGTCAGATGAGGTCTATGTCCTGCATTGATTCATTCTTGCCATGTTGAACTTTTCCTCTTTATTATGAACTTCACAATGACAAAAATTGATTTCTACGACCATAGGATGTGTTAGTATCCTTTACTTTGTCTATTCAGTGGCATAGGCGCTGAAATGGTTAAACTTTGCCTGGCCAAAATAATTTCGCCCATTTTTTCAGCCTGGGTGGACATCAAAACTCAGCACTGGAGTTTGCCACTTCATTATGTGCTGATCCACTTTCAACCTGGTCAGCCTTCAAAGTAAACACCATCCTACAGGAACGCCACCTCTTGTCACAATGCTATTGGGATGCATCAGCAGTCATTAAGTGCACTCTAGTAAAAGTGATCACCTGGAAACTGATGTCTTCACTGCAGGGTACAGCCCAGATTAGGTAATAATTGGGCAGAAGTTTCTGCTTGTCTCAACGCTCTGGTAAGACAACACAATAATTGCGTTTGTGTTCAGTATAAGGCAAAAAATATATCAGAAGATGAAACATTCTCCGCAACTTTTTCCACAAATTCTTTGCCCCATAACAGAGCTTGGCCTGCACACAGGTGATGCAGTCAGAAAAGTCCGTCACGAACACTCCAATAAAAGTGGCAGTCAAAGCTTAGATTATTACTACATGTTTATAAGTCTGAACCAGTTAAGCCTGCCGCAATTGATGAGTTTTTAAATGGCGCAAATATCTGCACCGTTTCCTGTTACATGAAGTTAATAAATTTAACATATGACAAACTCTGGTCTGCCATTTACGGTGCACTATACAGGAAGAGCCTAGGTATAGATGGGATTCTGTATAAGTTCTACCAAAATATATTTTAATTTTTCTCCTCACTAATTCTTGACTAAATGAACAAATGTCTCCTAGAAACACGCGTACTTCTTGGGGTCCAGAAAGCCTATATGTTAACGTTGTATAAGAAGGGGGATAATTTGGACTTGGCTAACTGATGACCCATCGACTTACTAATAAAGATACAAAGTTTTTATTAAATAATGTGCTTCCGCCTAGGGGGAAGTTGACTCAGAGGTAACTTTCTCTGAGCAGTTTGATTTTATCTCCAAGCAGTCAATATGGGATAACAAACTCACTGTGGCCAATGTCTGCCAATATCCGGCTACTGGGGCGCTTGTGTTCTTAGATCAACAAAAAGCTTATGATAGGGTCAACTGGGATTACCTCAAAGCCTGCATTCACAAATTCCACCACCCCCCGTTCATAAATTGGGCGATTTTGCTCATGGAATTTGCCACAATGGCAGTGCGTGGCCCTGGTTTTCTCACTGATGTGGTTCGCCCTCAAGGAGGTCTCTGACAAGGGGACCCTTTAAGTCCATTTTTATATAACTTTATCCTCGAACTACTTCTTCAAATTGTGAATGCACGCATTACTGGTGTCCATGTGCAAGGCCAAGCACCTGTTAGGATGCTTGCATTTGCTGACAATTGTGTGGTTGTGGTTCCAACAACCATGATGCATGTGCTCTGGAGGCAAAGTATCAAGATATACTCCAGGGTCAGTAAAGCTGCCTTTAATGCCCCCAAAACCAAAATTATACCCCCTGGCCAATACCAAGCCCGCTAATCACCAGCGCCTCTTAATAAGAATGAACCTGCAGCTAGGTCTCCTGTTCACTTGCCCCAACCACCCCAATATCCTCATCTATCTCTCCCTTTTGCATTGAGCCCCACTGCTGGTCCAGTGCGTCATCTAGGATTGTGGCTAGAGATGGGAGGGTACGCCTCATTGTTAATGGAGCACCATATCCTAGACAATATCAAAAAGTGCATCGTCTCTCTCAGAGCCCACCAGACTAGTCTCACAGGCCGGGTAATGCTTGCCAACTCTATGCTTCTGTCAAAAGTCTGGTTTGTGGCCCACGCCATCGCTTTTCCCCCTCCTTCTTTTCTTCGTTGTATTCCCTCCTACAAGGGTGGCTTTGGTTAGGCCGCCCCCCTGTGCGCCTGGATGTCATGTTTGGCCCGCTCCATAGTGGTTTTATGGGCCTGCTCAACTACAAGGCCCATGCCGCCATGATACAGGGCAATTTGCTTTCTACAATCATTAGCCACACACTCTCAGAACAGCACTTAGTGTGCACAACCCAAATCAATTTTGCCCGCATACTTTGCCTTTGCAAACTAAACCACCCCCATTCTCAGCTTAACTATCTGGCCTCACATCCTGCTTCTGCGGGCCTGCATGGACACCGTCCAACTTCAAAATAAATTTTTCTCTCTATATGGAGCCCTGAGTGGAGAATCAGAATCAGTGGATGCACCATCCAGAGAGGTCTCCCTACTACACGTTTAAATAAAAAAGTCAGTGGCAAGTCGTATTAAACAAACTTGTGCCCAATGTTCCCCCACCATTGCCCTGTGGAATACCTTGACAAGCTGAACATCCTGTGCTCTTTTGAGACCCATAAGTACATTTGGAGGTACATACCATCCTCTGTTAAAGCCCCAGATTCTCGCCCACGTGTGGAGATGCCTGAGGAAGGTGTAACACACTGCTGAGCGGTCCAATTCCTCTTTGTCTTCATGCATTGTATGTGGCCAGTATGGATTGTCAGACATTTGCCATCTCAGCTGCATAGGAAGAATGTCTTGGGTCAAAATCAGCTGAATCAGAGAAATGTTGACCATTCACAAGTTTGAGGTGAACCTAAATATAATTTTAATAAGGATAATGATGATTGCGAGGATAACAGCCAAAAGACCCTGGCTGATTGCCAGTGGAACCCTGTTAATCAGGGTAACACCATTTTGAAACTTTCATGGGCAAGAAATGTAAAATTGAGCAGTCAGATTACTCTGATCACATGATGGACTGTGGGGTGACAATCAGAAGGTACGCCCCCAACCACCATCAGGTCCTTCAAAGCACCTACGCGGGGACCACCCCCTTTTATAGGTGCGGCAGAGGTCCCTCAAGGTGAAAGTATTTTAGCTAGCGATGATTGGTTAAAGTACATCAAACCTTACTGCATGGGTACATTCTGCCCAAAACCCCATCCCAACTATCATTTTGCAAAAAATAGTAACTCAAATTCCCACGATCTAATAAGAGAGTATACTATATTTCCTAATTTGGAATGTTTAAAGCTATTCTAGAATTATCCTCAAATTCCTCCCAACCCTCAAAAAATTCAATTACTGATTGTAATGAACGGAAACACCCCAGTTCCGTCCGCCGTATAGTTTTACATATTATTTTTAGTGCACCAACAAGCAAACAAAACGGCCTAACCAAGTAGGGAGAGGTTTGGGGCACCGACAAGAAGCCAAACATTCACCTCTCATTGGTGGGCTATGTAAGTCCTCTGTGTGGTTGGTCCAACCCAACCACGTGATAGCTCTTTGAAACATAAACACCCAAAAAAGACCACAGTTATGTAAGGTATGCAAACCCCAAAGCATCCTTTTATTTTTACACTAAATCATAAAAACCAAGGAGCCCGCTGACCAGAGCTTGTCTGGGGAGCAACTGGCAATGCTCCCCAGGAAGGGAATGCTAGGGTCCTCATAGACTTTCCAAAGTGAACTTCAGAAATGGGCACATGCACCTTATAAGGGCAGCACTTTGGGGACCTCACCTAAGCTATCAATTAGGCTCACACAAGCCTAATTAACAGCTTGGGTGAGGAACAACCCAATGTCCAAAATGACCAAACTAAAAATGTTTTAAAGCAATCTGACTCAAATTTGATAATGAATCTGAGTTGGAATGTAACAAATGAGACAAACTCATCCAATACACTGATTGGTCAGTTATCAACAAGAATCTTTTTTTCCTTTACTTTCCCGCACTTCTAATAAAAACCTTATATAAAAGCAAAGTTTTTATTATTGTTTTATTTACAATTTCATCACAACTTTTGTGGGATCCAGTGGCATAAGCACCAGCAAGCACAATAGAGCTGGATTTTGACATGGATCATTAGTCCATCATTTGAAAAGTTTTCCTGACAATATAGGTAATCTGGCGGGATGTTATGCATCTCTTTTGCCAGGCGCATGTACAGACTTTCAGCCTGTATAAGAATATCTTCGCCTTTTCAATGGCCTCCCCAATTCACCATTCTCTCTGCGCCTTAGTAGTAGCATTTGCGTTATGGACAATACACACTATTGTCTTTGATGCTCTTTCTGGCACTACTCCAAGCCTCCAAGAAGCTCTGCGTCGCTTCTACTCTCACCTTGTGTACTACTTCCAAGCCAGTTGTTTGGCCTCCTGCCATTCCACCATAACCAGTTAATGTCATCCTTGCTCCCCAATTGGTTCCTCTCACTGGACCCTTTCCTTCATTAATGTTCTAATTTGGCCCAGTCCTCTTCCAACGCTCCCCTTATCCCTTCCACTAATGGTCCTGCTAGAAACAGGAGGTAGCTTCGGCTCCTCTGGTGTGTTTTATGGTTACTTGGTGTTCTATTGATTGATGTTTATTGAAAGTATCCCTCCCATGGTAAAACTTCCCCAAATAGTATTTTAAAAATGTAATAGTTTATTGTTATACTTTAATAAAAATTCAACTTTAATAGATAATGTTATAAAGTTAGTTTTTAACAAGATCATTGTCTTCAATCAATACCTTGTTAACATGTGCCTACCAACATGTGCCGGAAGGATTTGATGACTAAGAACCAGTTTTTCAATTTGGTGCTCACTACATAGGACACATTCCCTTACCTAAACCATCATTAATCTGTTGAACTACGTTAAGAATTTTTATCTGCTGATTTAGTGCGGCCTATGGATGCCGAAGAGGCCGCCTCTAAGGCCCAGCATAATTATGCTCAAATGCTTGTCAACTGAGTAACTAAACGACCATCCATTTTGACAAGCTTTCTGAACTTATTGACACAAGCCCCAAGGTGTTTCCAATCTTAAAGAAAATCAGGATAATACCAATGCCATCTTAACGGCATTGATCAAGATTTGCACGAACTTGTTGTCAGGGTTTAGGATAATAGTCTAGTAAAGATCTATACTATAATAATTGAGCCTTGCTAAGTCATCTTTAAGACCTCACAATATAAACCTGTCCTGAAGGAACCAATGGGAATTTTGATCAGGAAGCATCACGCGCACAAGAATTGATGGAAATGCCTTCAGAAATTGCACCTCCACTTCCTGAACCTCAAGAGGCGCGCCCACCAGTGTGGTCATGATGATCATGCAGAACAATGAGGGCATCAGACATGCGTCAATCCGTAAGGCTGTATAAGATCTTGACTGTATGGGGCCGTGGAGGTCCATGAGGAATCACTTCCCCACACATCCTATAGGTATTGGCACTTTTTAACTCAATAAATTAGTCTGTTTCACCCCATATATCTGTCCTTATTAGCCTCTCCACTAGTTTACAGCTTCAAGATCATTTTAAACCTTGTCTACAGTCATGAAATCTTTTACTCCAAGATAAGGTTTGCTCAACAAAGCGGCCTTAAAGATGTCCAGGTGAAAAAGTCTATAGAGAAAAAGGAGAATGATAAAAATTAAGCATATCAACCTGCTGATCAGTGAAAAGCATAACTCAATGGATTAACACCTCTTAGTATGAAGTGCATCCTCTACAGCCTGAAAGCCTAGAGTTTTAGCCAACTTTCAATTTACTCTACCATCCGTTGGCTAGGATCAGTATCAACAACTATAAGATAACCTCAACGAGATTATTTAAAAACTATTTTATGGTACCTCCTCTGAGTGAGGCCGCTCCATTTGCGTCTGCCTCTGGTGCCTTCCACAATGCAAAATTTAAATACCTCAGCTCTACTACCCTTTAGAGAATTAGCTTTATGTATTAAGAGCTAACTTAAGATTCGTCCATCCAGCCATACACTACCTCCTACAAATAGTGGTGCATCACCATAAGTATCCTGACAACTGGGGCTTACTCAAATTTTATACTCAAATACTGTTAAATTTTTTAACGCGGCATCTTACTTTATTCATGATAATCAAGAAGAAAATGTCAATACCATATTTTACTCAAAGAGGCTTGTAATCAACTTGCCATGTTAGATAGTGTAATTTTGGATTATTTTAAGGACAAGCTTTGTTAAATTTGCAGCTCCTTGAGGCCGCCTGGAACCAGCGCCTCAACCAGATAAAGATTTTTGTAGACCCTCCAGCAGCACTACCTGGAGTTATCCCCCGTGATGTTGCCTCTGGGAGATAAGGCCTAAAGGGCCCATGGGACCATAATGTCCCGAAATCCCTGAGGGACATAAGGGCCTGAGGTTCACCATGGGCCACAAGGACCTTCCAGTATTATTGTGTCTAATCCTGGCAATCCTAATGACTCCTGGAAACAAGACGTTCTAATGGCACTTGCTGCCTTATGGGATCAAATATGCAATGTGGCTCAAGGGTGCAAGCTTTGAGTGGATGAGTGCCTCCCAATCTTAGAGTCTCAATTGAGGACTTTTTGGAAGAAATGGGTAATTTCAGCACATTTGAAAATCTCACCAATATCTGAATGACCCAACTTAAAATATCTGTCACAGGTTGAAAACTTTCCTGAGTAACCTTTGAAAGTTGGCTGCTCCTTTAATGTGCTGATAATCAGGCACTGTAGGAACAGGCTGCCATAATGCCTCCATTACCTCTCTAAACGAAATTAGGATGAAATTCAAGAGGATCTTGGAGTATTAAGATGACGATTAAATCAACAAGCCCCTCGCTACTATGAGGAAATTTGAGATTTTTGAGCCCACATCAGTTCCTGGCATCATTACCTTTTTCATACTCTTGTGATTAGATATAATCCTATCTTCAGAGAGAAATTTACTCCAGGGCAGAAAATTATCGCCTCCTTCCTGAACGCTTACAAAAGCTCTATGGAAGAGGCCATGGACTGAAAAAGGTGAATCAAATCCACTACTGCCTGAATAGTGTTGCCTGGGAGGACATGACTACCCTTTTTTAGATTTCCAAGACTGGAAACATGTTCATATCGCCCTAATCCAGTAGAATTCAGAAGAAAAACAAACTTTTGTCAATCAGAAGAAGTTGTTCATGGGTTTTTGAGCAAAGAAAAGGTCCTGTGGAGGTTTTAAGCGATTCTATGGCCAAGCACAACATTTGATAACCAATATTATTACCTTGGACAACGCCATACCTGAAGTCATCTCCACATTGGGATCTTATCCTAAGGTCCAAATGACCATGATCGGCCAGAAGAACAGCATCACCTGCATCCAGGAAATTAAGAAAGCACTATTAAGATAATCCTGGGTCTATTTACACCCCAAGTCCAACATATTTACTCATCAACCACCTCAAGTCCACTCTGATAAAACCCAGAATAATCCCAGACCTTTATTCTCATATTACAATGGATCAATAATAGCGCCAAATTTTGTTGGAAGAGACTTGCTGAAGAGTTGGGAAAAGGGCAGTCGGCATGAAGGACAAGGCACTTCATGCTGACATCCCTGTATTGTCAAAAGATGTTAAGCAATCTTAAATGAGCCTAATGTTTTAGTATCAGAAGAAGATGATTTGGTACCTATTAATAATAGGGAACCTGATACTGCTTACCTTCTTCTGATGAATCTCCTAGGTTCCTCATATATCACTTCAGTTTGGAGGTCTAGTTACATACATCATGGTTTGAGTTTATACGATCCATGTTCATGCCATTGTCAATAGTGGTTCCCCCTAAATGTCATTTTGTCAAAACTTAATGAAGTTCATCAAAATCGCCACCGACTTGCCACATTACAGGTAATCAGCACAACTGGGTCACAATGTACTCAGTCCATTAGGCCTGTTCATCGCTGAACCTTTACTTTATCAAGCTTTTTGTAGATCCCCCAGCCATTGCATTAGATAATTCAACTTATTGTCTTCTCCTAAGGACTCAATTTCTTGAGACTATTCCGTCGTTGAACATAATGATGAAGTTTTTTATCACTGCTGAGACCCTGAATTCTTTTGGGTTTGAAACCTCCTGCAATGTCAAGATGGAGGTCAAAGTTCGGTCTTGCCTGTTGGAGAAAGAAAGCCAGATCAACTGGCTCAAATATCATGTAAGGAGTTCTTGAGTGCGATATTTACTCCTATGGTAGACGATCAAGAGGTCAGCCTAATTATTTGCCTAAAACGATCACTATACTGCCAAATACTAGGGCATTGTTAATATCTGAGTTCATATCCATATTCCCTCTGGACAATCACTTGAAATCCAAGGAATATATAACCCATCCATCAAGGAGGTCCTGACCTTTACAGGAATTTTAGATCCAGCCTATACTGTATCCATATTTGTGTTGTTGGCTGACATCACTGAAAAACCTAGGATTGTGGGGCCTAATAATCCAACCGCTTATGTTTGCCTTTTTCTGTAAAGGCTATTGATGACGTCCTTAGCTTTGTGGATTTATGAGATTTTGGGTTAAAAACACTCCCATCAGTAGCTCTAGTTGACACCTCTATCAGGCATGAGCTCACTAATGAACAACAGAACCATGTAAGAAAATACTTGAGGAATATTTGGACCTCTTCCCAACATCTACATATGATCTTGGTAAAATGGATGGCGTTTTACATCATGTTGAGATTAAGATTTATTGCCCATCTGTTCCAGTCCCTCTCAAAAAGTAAAGTTATAGAGGCTCAGGTGGTATTGAACTCAAGCAACTACTTGAGGTTGGTCTAATGGTGCCTTCGCGTAGCCCTTGAGCCTTCCCCTCCTGTTAGTTTGGAAGAAGGATGTCAGCCATCATGTAATGATGGACTATTGACGACTTTACTCCCTTAACAAGAAAGACAGATACCCCTTTCCCCAGAAGGACAGCTCTCTCTGCTTGCTTGCTGTGTCACAATACTTTTTAATGATGGATATAACTAGCAGATATTGGCATCAGAGCTAGCCCCAAAAGCTTAATTTAAATGTGCGCTCATAGCCAATGAGGGGTTATATGAGCCAACGAGGATGCCCAGGGCCTTCAAAATGCGCCCACCACCTATAAACGCGCCATGAACAGGATCATAGGGGACTTGAAGCTATCCTTTAACCTCATGTACCTCAATGATATCAATGTCTTCTCATGAAGATTTAACTGACATGTGGAACACCTCTTAGAAGGCTTTAACCATATTAGAAAAGCCTCAATAGAGCTTTATTCCTCAGAGTGCTCTTTCTTTTAATTTAAAAGGGAATTTCATAGACATAAGGTCTCAGAAGATGGTATTCAGCCCATCCTAAATAAAGTCTCCACAATTAAGAAGATGTTGCGCCCTCAGAGCCTTCAGAATATTCAAGTATTCCTGGGCATGGGTGAACATTACTGCCAGTTAATTCTTTGGTTTGCTGATTTAGTGTGAGACCCAGGTTTACCTCTTACAAAAGAAAGTAACTTTTAAGCAGTGGCTTGAACAGGAACAGGCGTCTAATGTGGTGAGGACCACTCTTTATACTAAGCTTATTTTACCTCGCCCACACTTTGATTGTCCCTTTTTCTACCAAGTACTAGTGATGTGGCTTTCAGGGGCCATCTTAGCTTGAAATGATGAAGAGCAGGCCAATAACCCCATGATTTACTTTATCAAAACCCCAATCAAGGCCTAGTGGAATTATAGCATTACTGAGCATGAGTGCCTGAATATTTATTGATGAATCAAGAACTTATGGCCCTACCTATATAGCACCCATTACAACATTATTAATGACCATTCCTCACTCCTATGGCTGCAGCATATGAAGACCTGGATGGCTTTTTAGCAAGTTGGGTTCTAAGACTTCAGAACTACATTATTACTATTGTCCATCGCGCAGGGGTGATTATCATAATACTGACGGTCTCTCAAGAATGCCGGTACTAGCTTCCTTGACCCCCAAAGTAGACTGAATGTATGATATAATTAGCTGGACTGAGTGATGGGAGCTGAAGACTTCTGAAATTCAACAGAGCTTCAATAAATGGCCAAGATACTTAAACCAAAAAGGGAATGTTGTATAAGAAAATCAGCAAGAAATGGCTCCTTTATATCCAGCCTTCTTCCAGAATTGATGCCATTGTAGAAGGACACATGACCTTGGGACATGGGAAAATGAAAGACCTACAAATGGCAAAAGAAACCATGCTACTGTGATCAGATGGTTGAAACAATACAAGAGGTTCAAGATGCTTTCATAATTTGTTAACCCATGATTGGGCTAGTCCCCAGTACCAACATTCTGTTGTGGCTCCAACAAGCCCCTTTAATATGATAAGCATTGTTGTAGTAGGCCCTCTGCACATCGGGTTACACGGCCATAAATGTATCCTATTAGCCATTGACCATTTAAACAAGTGGTTCTAAGCAATTTCCATTCCTGCTGCCACCGTGAAAGCCACAGCCTTTTTCCTTATCAATCTTTTTTCACTCAGCATGGGGGCCCACAAACTTTTATTTTTGGACAATAAACTAAATTCACCTCACAGGTAGAAAAAAACCCTCCTCACTTTTTGAACCAACCAAAAGTTTTATCACATAGTATAACCCCACAACCAATGGGGCAATGGAACCTGCTAACGAAACACTCATCTCTATATAGCAGAATATGGCCGCTTCTTACCTTACACGCTGGAACCAGTACTTACCTAGCGCCATGCTCGCCTATCTTATAAGTTACCATTGAATCATCAAGTTGTCACCCTTTGAAGCTCTATATGAGCGTGCTCCTCACTTACCAAATAGCATCCAGACTATACTCAATATCTTCATGCCTGAGAACTCTAGTTTTACCATAAGGGCCTCAGCCGATAGAATTTTCCAGCTTTAAACCCTAGCCATAGAAGACATTGTAACCACCACATAAATGTATTATCCCAATTTAATATCATTTGATCCTCCTTATCCAATTTCAATTAGGTGACCTAGTTCTCTTTTTTAACCATTGACCCAAAGGTTGAAAGAGTAATCTTGGCGGTCTTGGTTCTGAGCTTACAAGGTCATTCATAGGGTGAACTCTGAGTACTTCATTGCTTATATTAATCAAGGGATGTGGGTAACTGAGTACATGGCCAATTTATATGGCCCTATATCCCTCTGATAAGATCTTGAGGGGGGTGTTGTCAAGATTTGAGATGATGTGTGAGATAAGCTCCCCACCCCAAAATTAAGTCTCAATAAAGTCAAATATTGAGCCCTCACTTTTATAGCCTGTCTTTGAAAGCATTGATGTAAATTTTTGATAGGGAAGCATCACGTGCATGAGAATCAATGGTGATGCCCTCTGGAATTGCACCTCCACATCCCAATCCTTGGGAGGGGCCGACCCCCACCATTGCAGTAACAAGGACAATAAAGAACAATGAGGGCTTTAAATAGGAGATCAATATAGAAAGCTATGAAATATCCTGTTTTTATGGGGGCCATGGACTTCCCTGAGGTACCATCTCTACATACATCCTATAAATATCGACACTTTGGTCAATAAAGTAGTTTTTTTTCGCCCCATTTTTACATCTTCATTGACCTCTTCACTAATTTAAATAATTGAGCCCATTTTTGAACTTTGGCTACAGTCAAGAGAACTGTTACATTGAGACTTGTACAGTCTAACATTGATAAGGGTAGGGATTTTGGCTCCTTACATAAATTAGTTTTTGTCCAATAGCAGGAAAGTAATTATCAAAAATTTATCTCTTAATATCCAAGTAGGTTTAGAAGTAGGGTAAACAATGATTTAAGAGGGAGCACTGCCACTTTTTAGTTGATTTTATCAATTCTGTTGGGGAGTTTATGGATGGTTTGTTAATAATAGCCAAGTTTTGTTATTACCTAATCCCCTAATAAACAGGTTGATATTCAAAAATTGCTATGTTGGCGTCTGATGCTAATTGCAATGAGGCGCTGGTTTAGTGCCACTTTTATATTATTTTTACCACTTTTCCCCTACTGTATTTTGGAGTCCAATGATGGTTTGGTGCTTTCAGCTTGCAATTCACTTTCACCTCTACCTTCCACACAAATTTCTCCTAGATCAGCGACATTTGCTCGCCCTACACAGTGTACCTCAGACTTGTCCGCTTTGGTAGCCAAGGTCGCTTTTTCTTCTCTGTGACAGACAACCCAGAAATTTGGTCAGTGTCATTGCAGCCTTCACAGCATTGTGAAAATGTATGTTAATTCCTAGTTGGTCAAACCTTCTACCTAAGTTTGACAAGAATGGAAATAAAATAATTTTATCACCCTGGTTGAGATAAGCATGGATGGTGCTTAAGAGAACGTTAGTATGGAAATATAGTGAATTCCATAGACTTTCAATCTAGGAGTCAGTTATGCTTAACGCAGAGGAGTCAGTATGATCTACCAAAACGCCATCAAACTTATTGTACAGAAGTTTTAATTAAACAGAATGAATGAAAACGCAGAAGATGTTGCTTTTATTTTTTAACAAGGATGAGTCCGTTGCAGATTTTGCCAAACTCTTTAATTATGAGTTTTAGATTATATATTGTGCAAAGGTATTAAATAATTTTTGACGCCCAGTTTACTCTTTGTCATGCAATTGAGCCCTTAGGTACTATACTGGGTCTTGTTACAAACAAGAAACAAGGAACATAACATTACTCAAATGGGTTCTTTTCCTTACCAAAACACCTTAAATTTAAAGCACCCAATCCCAGTCAACCTAGGTTTAGCAAAGAATTTAGTAATCCATTATAGCAAAATCATTACTTGAATTGGCCTTACGGGGTTCACCTTTGGTTTATTAGATGTTAATTGTATAGCTTGTGGTGTTTGTAAACAAGTAAAATGTGACAAGCACTTCCATAGTATGATTGTGGTTTTCCAAATAAATCTTGTTACTCTAATATTGAGAGGACATAGGAAAAGCTGAAGCGTAATATAAAAAAGTATATTATACTTCTGCCAACTCTTGTATAATTCCAAGGAATACTAAAATTGCTTCACTTTAGAAACAAATAAAGGGTCACTGGATACACATGGCAAATACCATTGGATTCCTTTTGGTACCCAAAAATGATGTATAGCGATTTCTGCTTTGTCAGGACCAGTTTCTTTTCCTGTAATTACGACTTGTGACATAGCAGATATCACTCTGTTGCCAATTGGAAGCACACCGTTATCTACAAATAAGGGATAGGCAAATATGCATATCTAACAGCTTGAAAAACAAGAGCTTCATCTCCTCTGAAATGCCTCTAGTTTAGATGATGTCCAGGTGCCATGCCTATCAGGGCTTTACAAGAATCAAGACCACTTTATGTGATGAGCTAATCACTTTTAGATCAAGAAGACACTCTAATATCTTTTTTCTCTTCTGAGTCAACTTTTCGAAAATGATAATCACCCATAATTTAAGTTTATCAAATCTAACGAATAATGGTGATAAAGTCCACTGAATGCTACTCTGATGCGTCAGAATAAACTAAAAACAATCCAAAATTACAAAACCTTGGAATCATACTTGTGCGTCAACCCATAAGACCCACTCCCATGCTGCAGCTGCAGAAGCAGATGCAGACCAATTTTCATTAATTTGGGTCTGGATCACAAGTGATCCTACCATTGTACAACCTACCTCAGTCAACTTGATGTTAACTGAGGTTCAAACTATTAGCGCGCCCCACCCTGGAGGCGCCTCCAATGATCTAACCACGGTAGCAGGGAGTGTTGCCGCTCCCAATACTTCTCAGGAAGTTTGGATGGCTTTGCCAACCGTCAAACCTTCAGAAATCAGTCTGGGCGCCTAAACTGAATTGTAAAGCATCATTGAATCAGTTGGCCGTCATTTACTTTTTTCAAAAAATTACCCAGAGCGCTCAAACTGAATCTACAGTAAATGATGAATCAGTTGGCCGTCCTTTTCACATTTTGGAAAGAAACCAACGAGTCTTAACTGATCAACAGTAAATGGCGAATTAGTTAGCCTTAATTGTCATTAAATTCAAAATCAAAATTCAACCAGATCTATCCAAATAGCCAATTAACCAGCTGAAAAATCCCTACCAGTATCTGCTGATGGTCGGATGAAGGCTGAAGTGATAGACTGGTTTGATGATGAGCCAGAATTCAACAAATTAATTGTCAGTGAATAAACCCAAACCAGGTAAGATTAACCAACCTGCCATAAATTTGAGTACCAACTGGGAAGGCCCAGCAGGGGCAAGCACCTCTGTTTGGGGTTCCTCCCATGGGGAATCCATTAAATTAAATTAAAATTCAAATGTAAACAAAAATAAGTGAGTGAAGGATGCCTCAGGCCCATGGCAGAAAAAGCTAGTGCCTGAACCACCCACCATTGACCCTTGTGAAGCTGCTTTTGTGGCTAAAGTGAGGTAGAGATGGGCAGAAACTCACTAAAAACATGCAATTTCTAGGTCAATTATTGCTCATGCAGTTAAGGTCTACTATGGCATAATCCTATTGAGCTTTATGCAAGGGATTATTTTTAGTTGTTTTGAAGCAATAATAAGAGTCTTTCCAGTGAACACCACCATTCATTTAGTAGGCAGAAGCCACTATATTGATGTAGGGTTTATACTGCAACAAATGCAGACTTTGCAGCTTCAGTTACAATTTAGATTCCGCATGGTTCTCTTCATGTACTGAAAGCTAGATCTAACTTTGAGAAAATTTCCTGGGTAACTTTCTCAAATCTGCCAACTACAGTGGACCCAGAATCCCAAAATCTTGCGCTTCATTGGGGATTGATGGAGTTTGTGTCAGTTCTATCAGTAGACCTGTGCGCGCCAGCATACTATGCCCCAACCCAGAGGGCTCAGTTTGATAGGGCATTATTTATCCCTAACCCAATGGTGGCCCGCAACATGGAGGTGATCCCAAATGTTGCAGTAATTGGATAATGTTTGAAAATTTTATATGTTGATCCAGATCAGGCACAACCAAGTTGCTCATGGTGTAATTTTTTGGGAAACTACATAATAGTTGTACACCTCATAAGCAAGCTCTCTCATCTAGTAGCCAAGTCCCAGTGACAGGTAAGAAACGCTCCCACACAGCAGCAGTAGCGATCCTGAAACCAACCCACAGGGTATTGGTAGAGGATTTAACCCCTCTGCCCTTTGTGTAGCAGTTGAAAAGGCACAGCCAGTTGCATAGCTTTAATCCCTTAGTGCTAAAAAAACCTCTCCATATGAGAACTTCATTAAATTGCCAAACCCTTCACCAGCCCAAAATAAGCGCAAATCTTCTTCTCATCAAGTTAACACAAAGGAAACCATCCCAGAGGTAGCATATAGAACGAATTTATTAACACAAAATACCCCAAGGGCGAAACAGGTATGAAGTACCCGAAATGGGGTGGAGGCTCCAAGTCATTGCCACCCTACCAAGGGTATTGCAACTCAGTCATCATTCTTGGTACCAAAAGCGGTGCCTATGGACTCTGATACATCAGAGGATGCACAAATGGAAAATTTTATGATGCTCTTAAGATACTCCTGTGCAAAGCAGTGGGTGTATTATTTTGGGCTGACTTACAAGCTCCTCAGGCCCGTCAACTCAGGGTTAATCCCCCTCCTCAGCGATCAGCACGGATTGCTGCAAAAACTCAAGCACAAGGACTAAAAATGAGAAGCCTTATGGTTGCAAGTGGTAGCTCCGTTAACCCCACGGGATATGGAGGGGCAGCTATGAGGCCCAAAGGGGCACCCATATCCAGAAGTCCATTAAGTCTAATGGGCTGCAGGATTACAAGCTGAGAACCCGCCTCCTCCAAAACTTCAGGTTGACTTGCGTGGATATTGAAGCCAACCAGGAACCCCATGTCCCCCCTGTAAATATAGTCTGGAATAACTAAAATAAAAGTGACTCCTGTTTGACGCACTATGCGGCCCTTATTATCCACAACCCCAGGTGAAAACCCACCATTTTTAAAACACCTTGACGATTGCCCTACTTTGGCTTAATTATCAACCCCTGGTTATCCTTCTTTGTTGCTAGCATATACCTGCAAAATGCAGGCAAGAGCAGTACAATCTTTTAAAAAACTTGCTCTACTACAAATTCCAGGAAATATAGTGCTGATGGGGGATTTCAACACAATATTGAGTTGGGTGCATGACACATTTCCTCCTGCCACACAAGACAGATGAGGTACAACTTGTCTTCAAATTTTTCTCAGATCTAGTGGTTTCATGGATGCCCTCCACCTCTCAGCATCTGGCCTTAACTGTATGTCTCGGTTCCAAGGTGCAGTTCAGAGATTCAAATAAGCTTTGCGGAATGATTTGGCCCTAGTGGGCCCCTTGCTGGTTAGTCTAGTTTCCTCTCCAGTAACCTGATATAACATTATAAATGATCACAGATTCCTCACAGTGATCCTGACAACAATCCTCAGACCACTTAAGAAGATTTTGGCAAAGAATTTTCCATTTATCTTGAATAAACAATTTTAAAAAGAGAAGATAAATGCTTTTTTTGTTAATCAGAGCATCTGGACTCACCTCACTTGCGAACTTTTCAAGAAAAATGGGCTGATACAAAAGCAAGGATCCTAAAGATAGCCTACAATCGTGATAAGGCTAGAATGATGGCGGCCCAGGCTAAAGTCAGACGTGCTGAAGCTAGAATTAGACACCTTGAAAGGATTGCCGACTGGTGCCTTACTCTCAATGGTTAAAGGCGTTGAAATTGGCCCATGAGACATACCAGAAGGAACTTACTGAGAAATAAGAACGGGCAGCTCTTTTACATTGTCAAATTACTACACCCAGTGGAAATTGCCCAACTGTTTCTTTTACCATAAGCAGAAATCCTGCTCATAGAATCAGGAGATTGCACCCTGAGGGTTGGGAGCACCATCACCGCAAACAAGGAGCAAATTACCAGCGAGATCCACAATTACTATTCATCCCCCAAGATTTTCTGGGTGAGCTAGCAGACGGTAATAAATTCATTGGAGGGGCTCTGGAACCACTGGTTTATTCCTCAACGGATAAAGAACTTCCTGAATCAATCACGCATCAAGAAGTAATGGACACCTTACTCCACAGCTCACGCCTGAAGGTTCCAAGCCCAGATGGTATCCCATTTGAGGTGTATCTAGTGAATCTTGCCGCAGTTACAAAGACCCTCAAGCCACTTTTTTCGACCCTCTTGGCAGAAGGGGGAGTAAACCCTGACTCTTAGGCTCAAATATGGCCCTTACCCATAAGAAAGTGAGACAAGAGGACCTTGAAAACTGGCGATTAATATCACTATTAAACATAGACCACAAACTATTTACTGAGCTTTTAGCAAACCAAATGACTAAGTAGGCAGCACCACGCATCAACCCAGCTCAAAATGATTTTACCCCAAGGAGATTGCTTTGGAACAATTACAATGAGCTTCTGACAATCCTGTCAGCTACCTCGTCTCAAACGCATGGTTTTGTGGCGCTTCTTGATATAAAAAACATAAGATCGAGTAAATTGGAAGTATCTGGACGCCTCCCTAACACGCCTCCACATCTTACCACAAGCTAGGACATGGCTATCAACGCTTTATGACCAGCCTCACATTAAGGTACTGTCCTCAACAGGCTTTACAACAGCAGCTATGGTTGAACAGGGTCTCCGCCTGGGGATCCACTGAGCTCAACCTTGCTCAACATAGCTTTGGACCCTCTTCTGGCCCTGCTCCAGGAACAGCTGAAGGGTTTTAAGTTTCCATGGTTCCCCCCACCCTCACCATAGCCTTTTCTGATGACACAGCAGTGGAAATTGGGTGTATATGGAATAGATCTGGCCATGGGGCCTTGGATCGCTACTACAAGGCGTCTAATGCAATAGTTAACACTTCTAAAATCATTATAGTGCTTGTTAGTACCCCATCGTTTCCTCCTCCTTTTGGTTTGGGACATACCCAGGACACCTTTCGGTACCTAGGTGTCCTCACCACATCAAAAGTGGTCACAATCAAGGTTAATGAGGACTGCTTCCTCAATGCAATAAACTCTCATGTAGCTATCTGGAGCCGCCGGTGTATCACCCCAGGGACGTACCCTGATGGCAAATGTTTTTCTTCTATCAGGGCTATTGTTTCTCTCTAATGTATTACCCTTTACAGACAGTTTCTACATGAAGCTTAATGTAATACTAAGCTGTTGGATATGGGGATTCAACCACCCACCCACAGCTCTAACCACAATATTCCAACCCCATAGTGAAGGGAGTCTAGGTCTTTTGGACACTAGGTCTCATGCCATTTCAATACTGAATGGTTCCTTAAGCCCATCGTTTTCTGGGATATGGGTACAATGCCACAATGGGTTCCAGCCTCAAGCCAGGTTTTAGCGGCCTCTCTAGGGCTCCCACGGACCTTACCAACAGCTGTGAGGAGAATGGGTAACAAACCATCAAGACCACCACCTCAAACCCTCATCAAGTTTTTACTGGAATCGGGCTCTCCTTATAATTAAGAGGGCAGGAGTAAGAGTGTATTACGACTTCCCTTATAAAGGGGTCTCCTGGGATCAGCCTATGGCATCATACCCTGGTCCACAATGGGAGTATTGTTATTTTCCACCTCCACTCTTTTTATAGACCCACAATGCGACCTTGTCTCCTTGAACTTTTACCACCCATCATGGAATGTGATCTCAAGGCGCTTTGGAAGAAAAGTTAACTATCCCGTTCTCTCAGTAAAAATGTCAAATACACTGTGGTGTGTTCTAAAAAGCTCATACAGGACATGGGGGGGGGGGGGGGGGGGGGGGGGGGGGGGGGGGGGGATTGACTGGTCCTACCTTCCAAAACAAAAGTTGTCGCAATGTGCAGAGCTGACAGAACCCACCTCCACCAATTGTTTACTGTCCCCTCATAGCCTCTTTCTGGAGCATAATTTGCAAACTCCTACAAGCAGATCCTGGGTAGCACAAATGTTCAGGACTTCATGTTTAACCTCTCATTCCCCTATTGCTCCCAATTATTAAGGGTCCTGGAATTTGGCTTAGTGATATAGACTATTCGTAATAGCATAACTTTACGCCACTTTTGACTCCACTTTGTGGACGCAGCCATATGATCACCCACCTTCCAAGTTCATTTCAAGATGGCTCTGAGAGTATTTACCATGTCGGTATGGGCCAATAGGTCATTTCAAGTGGACACCTGGCTCTGGCAAAGCAACCCCCACCATTTCTTGACACCTCTGCTTACCCCTGTATTTTCCTCAAGCTCTTAGGAGCCCAGGCGTGATTAAAAAAATCGATGTTTCCTCATTTAGGTTGGGACCACTTAGTGCTAAATTAAAACACTTCAAAATTAGATTAGTAGTTGAAGATAATCCTATTGTGTGGAATGCGCTTATACGAATATAACATTTAAAACCGCTATAATTTTTGGTAATTACCATTGGGATACACCGTAAGGGTCACACATTTTGAACCCACTGAACAACAGATAAACGATGTGAGGATCATCAGTCCTCAAAATAAATAAAAATATATAATAAAAGTGTAAAGCAATTAGCTCTGACCACAATACTTTATTTATTTTTAATATAAGCAGATTTTTCTGCTTTGCTATCAATCCTATATACAATCCTCCTCTTCAATCGCACTATCTTGCTATATATCAGCAACTTTGATTGATACCACCCCTTTGGCTTAGTTACTCAGTTCTGCCATATTCTAACTATTCCATCAGAGTATGGTATTCCTAAATTCTCTATCGCCTTAGTTTAAGGAGATCTACTCAGTATTTGTCAGATGTCAACATTGCTTATCACCTTATTTGGAGGCAATTCAATAATAACCCTTTATGCTCCAATATCGCCTCATCTCAAGGCGCTTGACAACTTGTAACTAATAATAATGGTCAGCAGAATCTGGACAATCCTCCATAGCTATCCAGGGCTTATCGTCCAGTCATATCAAAATCTCAACATTAACCCCTTGACTGGGTGATAAGTCTCCTATTGTTTATATGCCTGAAGGAACTTCACATGAACTCTGTTGATAACCTGACCATTTGAGGGATACTTTATAGTATAGGCTTCAACACCTGTTTCCTCAATAATTTAAACGGACCAATCTAAATCCTGGCCAATTTATGCCTCTGACTGAACCTGTGTTGGTCGTGGAATAAAACAGCTCTCAACTTTTGAACTGAGCTAGCCCACTACACTGTACTTAACCGGCAGTCTGATTCCTTATATTCTTAGCCATACTGAAGGAGTACAATTAAGTTTTTAACTTAATTAACATGTCAGATAGGTTAGTCAAGTAAAGTTATGGATCCATTCCAACAGTATCTTTTGCGCAGGCATAGAGCGGTGCCAGAAGAGCAGGGTGTCATCCATATATTAATTCAAAGGAACTCTTCCCCATGGCAGAATGATAACTAATGTTATACGCAAAAATGGTGGACTTGGAGGGAACTCCAATCTGAAGGTTGATCAGCTACCAATTTTTATATTTGTTCACTAAAGTCCCTTTAATTCACTCGATCATCCCATAAGATTTGGGGTGATATGGGGTTGGCAAAGCCCCACGGATGGCCTAAAGCTTGTTCAACTTTAGAAGGGTGTGAAAGGTGAAGTTGGTTCCGTTATTGATAATAATGAAATGAGGGCAGCCATGTTGATGTATAATACATTCCATTACAAACTTAGCTACTGGAATGCCCCCAAATCCTGTATCGCCTGAGCTTCAACGCCTGTTCAAGTGGTTAATCGCCACCAGAATGAGCTTGGACTGGTTAGCTCCCATTGACAGAGGTTCAACGACATCAAGGGAAACTGTATGCATGCAAAATGGGGTTTCACTAACTGGTATGAAGTCTTCTGGTGGAATGTCTTTTCCACTTGACACTGGTGGAAGCTGGAAATGGTTTCAAGCACGTCAAAATTCATGCTTTCCTAATAATACTGAGGGCACAATAATTCCAACATCTTGCGCACCCCATTATGTCTAAATGCCTTGTGTGCGCTCATGATATTACTAGGCCGTGCTGAGGGTCACGGGAAGTTCATCATATAATCGCCAATCTGTTTATTCAACTCATCATTATGCTGGAAGGTATTAGCTTGCATCTCATTTAACACTTTTTTGACTTAAGGCAGTTTTTCATCGTATTTTATGCGGAGCATTTTATCTTACATTACCTCGCTCAAATCTGGTGTGATGGCAACCATAGGCAGTCTTGACAGGAAATTGGCGTTCAGGTGTTTTTCTCTAGGCCAGAGGAGGATCTCGAAGGTATAAGCCTGCACTTTGAGGGCCCATCAGGTTAAGCGGACTTCAGGCTCTTTGAGGTTCTGCAACCAGCATAATGAAGCATGATCCATCACAACTTTGAACTTCACTCCATGAAAATATACCCTAAATTGCTTATATGCGTAGATTGCCACTAAGCACACCCACTCAGTCACAGTATAATTATGTTTATGGCAATTCAGACTTTGACTGAAGTACGCCACTAGGGGATCTTCCACCTCATTGTTTTTGAGATAGTCTGTCCCTACAGCGGAAAGTGATGCATCTGTATGGATGATGAGATCTTTATAAAAAATTGGATAGCCTAGAACCAGCATACTAATCAGCGTCGTCTGAAGCGTACAAAGGAGCATTGATGGCATTCCGTCCATTTGAACATGGCTTCCCTTTTTAGCTCAAATAGCGGCCCCAATTCAGCTAAAGTTAGGGATGAAGCATCGGAAGTAGCCAACCATTCCCAAAAATACATTTATGTTGTGATTATTTATTTGGTGTAGTCATTTTATGGATGGCCTCCACCTTGGCCAGCTTTGATTTAAGCCCTTTGAGTCTACCACAAACCCCAGGTATTCCAGCTAGTCTTTAAAGAAGTGACATTTAAAAGGCTTGATCTTGATATTAGCCTCAGCAAGCCAGCAGAACACCTCCTCTAGATGATTAAGGTGCTCAAAATAGGTTTGCGAGAAACTAATGATGTCATCAAGCTACATGAGGATGCATGACAGCTTCAGATCACCAAGAAAGGTGACCATGGCTCATTGGAAAGTAGTCGGGGCGTTACATAGCCCTTGAGGCATATGGGTTGGTTGGAAAAGCCCTAAGAGATTATTACAGCATATTTCTCCTGTTACGCTGTGGGTAACTCAATCTGCCAGTATCCTGATATCAGATCCATTGCTGAGAAGTAGCAAGCTCCACCTAACCAACACATTGTTAATCTGAGGCAAGGGATATTAGTCCTTCTTAGTAATACTATTGAGCTTCTGATAGTCTATCACCACCCAGTTGGTACTGCCCTTATTTTTTTACAATCAGAACTGGTAAATCCCATGGACTCTTAGATGGGTTAAGCATACCTTGCTACAGCAGCTTAACAATTTCATTGATGACAACTTCTTCAGCTGCCCTTGATCAGCAAATCGGCTGAGACCTTATGGAGGGATGATATCCTGTGTCCAGTCGATGGACCACACCCCACATGAACCCTAAATTGCGGTCATCAATGGTAAAATCTCCTTGTAATTATGAAATAAAGCTATCACTTGGTCTTTTTGTTCTTCCAATAACCTATTAAATTCTCCCGCAGTACCACTGTCATTACGCCAGGCTGCGGCTTGACAGTTAGACCAAATTCACCCAGCAACTCAAACTCGTGAACCTGAAGGACCTCTTCAACTGGTGTCAAGTATAAATATGCCACTACTTTATTGTGGCAGATTTACATTGGTTCATTTTGGAGATTTGCAAACAAGAGCTTGATCTCCTCATGTACAAGGAGTATAATTCCTGGAGCCACATGAGGCTCAAGCCGCGTTTGCTGATAAGGCCAAATAGCCTCCCATAGATCCCAGCTGGCAATTTCACCTCTAATTCAGTGTTCACTATTACTTAATGTCTAAAAGGAATAGATATAGGTCGAGAAGCTCTGAGCGGCAGCACTTGATATTATATATTTGCGGGGGAAGTGCCTAGGTCTTGCTCTTAAGTTGATAGTAGCAAGCCAGAATCACCCCATCACTATATGCAAGGGTGATATGCCCCATGTGCACCATATCCTTCTACACTCCATTGAAGGTAAAGGCGATTGGGATCCGCTAATCCAGATTTTGAATGTCTCTGCAGTCATATAATGACAGCTGTGAAGTATCACATGAAAGCAGTTCCAATTAAAAGGTCATAATTATTTTTTGGTATCTTATTGACAGAGCTACAACGACAATTGACCCAAACGCAAAAGTAATGTGCTATACACTCCTTCAACTACTGTGCTTTTTGCTCCAATGGTCCCATATACCATCTGGTGTTCTACATCCAGATTTAATGTCCACTTCACTACCAACTTGATGGTAACTTTTGTTGGGATTTTTGCCCATATTCCCAGCCTGCTAATTACCAGGAATCGCTAGGGGAAAATTCCCTAAGGCGAAGTGAATTGGAAATTGGTTGGCCAAAGTTTTGGAGTAACTACGTTTGGGACATTTTGGGACATTCGCCTGGTCGTATACATTGGGGATTAGTCTGGATGAAGACTTAAGATCTCATTGGGAGGAGTCGCCAACAAAATAGAGGCATCTGATAGTGATTGACTATCAGATGTACCAATTGGGATTAGATGGGTTTCATCACCAATTGATTGGGAATGAATAGCAAGTTGTGAGGCGAGTGATGCCACCTGCAACTAGAGATTTTGATCAGTTGGTGCATGACCTGCCTCAATGTGTAATAAGTCCCATTACCTAAGCAGGTCGCTAGCCAAATATGGTTGGTTCTCTTGGATCAAGAGGAAAACATTAAGGACACATTTTCTGACTTTTTCTGTTTAGGTCTCAATAATGTCCAACAACGGAATCCTAGCCAGGATGGGGAAGACCAACGCTGCTGAGATGAGGATGGGTGATTAAATGGCAAAGGCTGCTGTTTAATTGAAGAGGTATCGACTGAGGGTTAGATGACCGAATCCCCACTTTAAATTCCCTAGGATTCACTATAATAAAAAGCAGTATTTTGGAATAGATACAGATCAGCTCGACTTTCCATTTTGTTTCACCCACCATGGGGTTGATACAGGCGATAATTATTTAATCAGTCAGGTGGACCAAGATCCCTTTATGGCAGGAAGCCAGAAGATAAAGAAAACAGAAAAACAGATAATACAACAGATAATTAGATTATATTACAGATATATAGTTCTAAGTTATTCATCTAGTATATAGTTTAAGTAGTAAAATATCATCAGCTTTCAATTTTGCTATTCTTCTCAAGGATGTTATTGCTGTGTGCGATAATTGGAAGACTCTTAGAGAAAGAGTAAAGATCTGAGCGGGGATCTAGAGAAGAAGGAGACACAATTGGGGATTGCTGCCAACTTTATGTTAGACCTAAGAGACTATCACCAGGGAATCTCAGAGAAGATTGGGTTGGATAGAATGAGGGAATGAATCCCTTCAATCACGACATCACAATTGTTTAATTAGGAATACTGGCTGAGCGTTGAGCTGAGATATAAGAATTCATACTCAACTATGGATAATAGTCATCATAATATTATTGATCTTTAATCTATTATATTATTCAACATGACGAAGTGCACAAAAAAACTGAACTGTAAAGTAAAAAGGTAACTAGGGTTGTTGCAGATAATAACCAAATAAGTAAATTTTTACAAGTTGGTGTTCACTACAGGGGTAGTTGAGTTGAAGATTTGTTAAGAATGTCATACAAAGACAAGTTACGCAAACTGTGGACTAAGTTATCCACTGTGAACCAGAATGCCCTAAACTCAGTGGACCATTGGGAATTCGCGGCCTTGGAGGAATGAGTCGCCAAGGTGGAGGAAGGTATAGATAATGTTGCAAGCTTTGGGAACGAGTTACTTGGGAAAGTAACTTTTCTAAAAGAAAGAAGGGGACCTCGTTCAAGAGGTCTTATACCTGAAAACGGAGCAAGAAACAGATCGTGTTCATTTGAGAAATTTCAGTGTAGATATAGAGCGACTAATCAAACAGGTGGAGGAACTTAAAGCTCACAAATGTGCTTGTGAGCCTGATATGGCAAGCGATGCCAAAAATAGATGTCCTTGCATGATACTTGGGAAGGTGAATACCATAAGGAACATGCCATCCGCTTTTCTGCCATTTTGGAGATGACGCCCAAAGTCACACCTCAAGTTAGCCAAGTGGCTGAACCATGAGAATTGGTCAGAGATAACTCGGAGGAATTTAAGGCAACCCCAAAATTGCCAATGTTCCATTAGGATAACGCACCGCATTTTTCCAGCTGTTCAACATGAACATTTGTGGTTATGGGAACCATCAAAAGGCGTTGATGGTCATGAATTTCTAGACACCAAATATCAGAACTTATGGCTACCTCACCTGGAGGGCGACAGCTGGTCATATGCTGAGGAAAAGGCGGCCATCATGAAAGAGTTTGAGAGTCCAACGCGCATGTTAAAAGCTCAAACAGGAATCTATGGGGATCCAGTTCCATAAAGACAAGTCTCTAGCTAGCTTCGTGGGTCAGTTTTACCAGGAGTCGCAGATCCTGGTCAGAGTGAAGTATTTTTCCACAAAGGATCTGATCTTGGGATATTGGCAGATCAACTTGCCAAAAGAAGACCAGGAAAAATGCGCGATTATTACCGTGAAGGGGTTATACCAACCAATGAGGATGCCCCAGGGTCTATGTAATGCGCTTGCAACGTTTCAGAGGGCCATGGATGCGATACTGAGTGACTTGAAGTTGTCGTGTGTCCTGGTATACCTGGACAATATAAATGTGTTCAGTAGGACGTTTACTGATCACCTACACCACTTGGAAGGAGTATTTAAGTGAATGTCTGAGGCTAACCTGAAGATCAAGCCAAGGAAGTGCCACTTCTATAAGAAAGAGTTGGAATACCTGGGATTCGTAATCAACTCAAGTGGATTGCAGCCACAAATCCAGAAGATGAAACTATAGAATGGATGGCTGTGCTGAAGAGTGTCTAAGACATTTAAGTGGTCCTTGGGATGGTTGGATACTATAGAAGATTTATTCAGGATTTCTCTGAATGGCTGAGCACTTATGCCAAATATTGAAGGATCCAAAAAAAGGATTTGTATGGAATGAAGAGGCCCGGGATTACTTTGATGAGCTACGCTGGTATTTAATAATTCTACGATTAAGAAATATCCAACCTTTCAATTGAGAGTTTATTAAATAAACCGATACATCTGATGGCAATTGGCGCTGTACTAGGCCAAGTAGACGAACTTGGGGACAAAAATCCAGTGGTGTATGTAAGCTGGACACTCTCAGCCGCCGAGAGGAACTACACTGTGACTGAGCATGAATGCCTTGCAGTCAAATAAGCATATAAGCAGTTTTGGGTGTACATCCATGTAATGCACTTTAAAGTGGTGAAGGACCACTCTTCATTGTGTTGGCTTCACAATTTGAGTGAACCAGAAGGATGACTGGCCCAACGGGCACTTAAGCTCCAAGCTTATGATTATGAGATTGTCCACTGAGGGGGCTTCTCACCAGAATGCAGATGGCTTATTGCAGTTACCAATGGTGCAGATGGTATACCCGCAAGCAGATTAGCTATTCCAGAGAATGGTCAATGGAAAAATCAGGAAAGAGCCCCAATAAATCCAAGGTGCACTTCAGAAAGCAATGAAAACACTGAGACTATGGATGGACAAGTGTTTAAGTGATCAACGGTAAGCGGTTTTTACTCCTGAAGCCACCGGAAAAAGCAGCTATAGTGCAAGCAGCTCACAAGGCTGTCAGGCATGGAGGCCTAAGGAAAACAACAGATCATATTTGCCAGTACTATAACTGGTAATACATCAACTACGATGTCACAGATTATATAGCTTGTTGCATGGAGTGCCAGCTGCACAAATCACATAAGAATATAACTAGATACTGACTAATCTGCCCTGGATTTGCCTGGCACACAGTGTCCATTGACGTGATAGGACCACTGAAATGAGCACAAGGGGAGTCAAGTACATTATAGTTGCCATTGACCATCTAATGAGATAGGTTGAGACGAAGGCCCTAATAAGAGTAGATGCTACCAGTACTGCGAGGTTCATCCTGAATCAGGTAGTATACCAGCATGGATGTCTGCAGGTCCTGCTTAGCAATAATGGGACAAACTTCACGTCACATGCGATCCTGATATTAAATGAGATAATGGGGATCAGAGGAGTCATGTCAGTACCTTACCAGCCGGAGACATACAGACTGGTAGAATGAGTGAATGGAATGCTGGCCACGACGCTGAGGAAGCTGGTCACAGGAAGAACTTCCGCATGGGGAATGTATCTAAGTTCAGTGACGTTTAATATAATAGCAGTCATCATACGGCGATGGGAAAGACACCATTTGAGTTGTTATATGGGAGGAAGGCCGCGTTGCTACCAATTTTATACTCGGTATAGGAACTTATGTCAGGGATGAGTGCCAAACAGTACCTGAACTGACTGACAAATATCCTGATTGATATGCAATTGCAAGCATTTGATACTACATTGAAGAAAAGGATACGAGCAAATTGATGGTTGATAAGAACTGACTGGCCTTAGCAAAATATCAAATAGGTGAAAGAGTAGCATATTGCAATAAGCATGGTTTCAGAAGAAGAAACAAATTAGATGCGTTGTGGTTAGGTCCATTTGAAGTGATCACCAAGAATGCGACTGATGCCTACTCCATCAAAAATCTCTTAGATGGAAGGGTTGTGAATCGAGTCCATGCTAAGTATCTGAAGATATTGATCCATGATTTAATAAAGAAAGTTCCTGAAGGACTGATGAATCATTAAGTTAGTCATGTCCTGATGGTTAGGTCAAGTCCAAAAAAGGACCTCTAAATCAATCTAGATGATTAATTCCAATAAAAAGACCTTTGAATTATAGAAAACTAGCAGGTTAAAGTAGCCTTGACCCAGTTTTGGGGAAAAATAAAAAGATGGACCGCTGAACTGAAACAAGGTCAAGTCCCATAGGGAAAAAAGAAAAATAAAGATAAAAAACTGATAAAAGGTATTGAAAAAAAAGAAGATTATAAAACACAGAAAAAAACCAATGTAATTTTATAATTATTTATATTTATTAATTGTCCTTGATACAGGGATGATTCCGCCTATGTTGCCTCTTGGAGGGAGGACGGAATGCGGTAGGAATGAGCAGCCCATCAAAATGGATGTGAGATCAGATGCTAGTGAGGGCTAGACCTACATGAAACCACGTTCTTTGAGTGGATGCAGAGCCTTGCAAGAAAGCGACCAGGGGAAGGGAAATTGAGATGTTGGATGAAGCCAATTGTGAAACCCTGAAGTGAGGAGGAAAGCGACAGTATAAGAAGAGGCAATTGATAAATAACCCCGAGTAATCCTGATATGGTACCAGAGCTGGAAGATTTTTCTTGAGCGCCTGATGATGGGCTTCATAAAGAACACCAGACATATGGGCTGGCAATGAACTAGGGATGCTTGATGGGGGTTGCCAAATCATGCCCCCTATCAAAGACATCAGCAGAAGATACTGATGGGAAGAGCTGGCGAAGGGATAATCATTCAGGGAACTAATGGCATCCTGCAAGCGACAACTATGGGCTTAAGAGAAGCTAAAGCTGAAGGAGCGGTGAAACCTGGGGAGGCTGGAAGCTTTGTGGACCAACTTTGAAGAGCTTGACCAGCAAAGTGAAGAGCATAAGTGGCAGTATCCCAAACCAGGATGGTATCAATATCAGAGGGATTCAGCGCTAGGAAAAAGCCTCGGTGACTTGGGCCCAGAGTTCAGCATAGGGGAGCTCAAAATGAATACTGTTACTGATGGTGAGCTTGGTAGCCAGAATAGCGGGTTTGTAATATTGTCTGAGTTGAAAGAGGAACTCAGGAAGCAGATCTGACCTGGCAAGAAACGAGCGATCAAGAGCAAACAGCATAATCTCCAGACATCTACAACGATGGTCAGTACATCAGCAAAAGGAGCTGAATCCAGGAGAGTTTTGAAATCTAACTTTGGAATTGACAGCAGAGGAAGAATTGGCTGAGAGTTGTTCGAAATGATAGCAAGCCTGTTTTCAGAGGGATTAGTTATCATTTCTGGTAAATCGATGGAAGGACTAGCCACTGGCGCCAGGCTAGGTTTATGAGTCCTGGAAGGACCATAAAAGAGGCTTGCTGTGCATCCTGACTCATCTGCTGGAAGAGCCGGAGGTCTTGATAAGACAAACTATTAAGAAGCTGCTGGTATTTTGACTCAGAATTTTACATATGAGCTGGATGAGAGGGGGTTTCAGACTTATACAGAAGTTGACATTATGCACTCTACAATCTATTAAGCTCCAATTTTGGAGAAATTAATCACAAAATTAATGAGATAAGCTCTCCAAGAGAATAATAAGGAATGACTTAAGCCAAGAGGTTATGAGAGAAATAACAAGGGCGAATAAGAAATAAGTATTGTTAATTGAGCCATGAAACAAACATTGATGGCAAGAGTCTCCTGTCTATGATGGGGAGAAATTCAGGAAATTAAGGGCGCTGGACCAAGAATCCTGAATATGACAGTGGGTCATATACCCTGAATGGGGGGAAACCTGGATACTGGGACTAATATCATCATGAGTAAATCAATCAGCCCAGCACGACAGTATATTGAGGGGACTGTGCTCTGAGAAGGCGGTAGTGAGGAGGAAGAGGATTAATGTCATATGCTGAAGGTCATTCTAAGCAGCGTTGAGTATTGGCAAGTGTACTCCACTTGAACCAATGAAGTATTTGACCAAGTGTCTGAAGCAGTGTTCTCACGCCCTGGTCCTTTTTCTCATTGGAAATCTAGGCATGAGGGGGATGTGTTGGGATTTTTGCCCTTATTCCTAGCCTGCTAGATTACCTGGTATTGCTAGGGGAAAATTCCTAAGATGAAGTGAATTAAGATCATTTGGCCCAAATTTCAGAGTAACTATGTTTGGGGGTATTTTGGGATATTTGCCTGGTTGTATCCATCAGGGATTGATACGAAAAAATACTTAAGATCTCACTGGGCGGAGTTGCCAACAAAATAGAGGCATATGATAGTGATTGACTATCAGATGTACCAATTGGGATTAGTTGGGTTTTATCACCAACTGATTGGGAGTGAATAGCTAGTTGTGAGGCGAATGATGCCACCTGCAACTAGAGATTTTGATCAGCTGGTGCATGACCTGGCTTAATGTGTAATAAGTCCAATTACCTAAGCAGGTTGCTAGCAAAATATGGTTGGTTCATTTGGATGAAGAGGAAAATGTTAGGGACACATTTTCTGACTCTTTCTGTTTAGGTCTCAATAATGTCCAACAATGGAATCCTAGCCAGGATGGGGAAGACCATCGCTGCTGAGATGAGGATGGGTGATTCAATGGCAATGGCTGCTGTTTCATTGAAGAGGTATCAACTGAGGGTTAGATGGCCAAATCCCCACTATAAATTCTGTAGGATTCACTATAATAAAAACAGTATTTTGGAATAGATATAGATCAGCTCGACTTTCCATTTTGTTTCACCCACCATGGGGTTGATACAGGCGATAATTATTTAATCAGTCAGGTGGACCAAGATCCTTTTATGGCAGGAAGACAGAAGATAAAGAAAACAAAAAACAGATAATACAACAGATAATTAGATCATATTACAGATATATAGTTCTAAGTTATTCATCTGGTATAGAGTTTAAGTAGTAAACTATCATCAGCTTTCAATTGTGCTATTCATTTCAAAGATATTATTGCTATGTGCGATAATTGGAAGACTCTTAGAGAAAAGAGTAAAGATCTGAGCGGGGATCTAGAGAAGAAGGAGACACAATTGGGGATTGCTGCCAACTTAATGTTAGACCTAAGAGACTATCACCAGGGAATCTCAGAGAAGATTGGGTTGGAAAGAATGAGGGAATGAATTCCTACAATCACGACATCACAATTGTTTAATTAGGAATAATGGCTGAGCGTTGGGCTGAGATATAAGAATTCATACTCAACTATGGATAATAGTCATCATAATATTATTGATCTTTAATCTATCATATTATTCAACATGACGAAGTGCACAAGAAAACTGAACCTGTGCAGTAAAAAGGTTACTAGGGTTGTTGCAGATAATAACCAAATAAGTAAATTTTTACAACTATGTTGACTAGATCATACATATCTATTATAGCGTGAACTCTATTCTTTGCTACAAAAATGTCACAGTATATACACTCAGTATAAGAAGAAAATTGACTGTTTGATACGTGGACATTTAAAATATCTCTTTTCAAAAATGAAACTCATTATTTCATCACCAACTTTGGGGTATTTTTTAACAATAGTGTCTACTGGAAGGGCGACGTTTACACATTTCAGGGAAAGTGCATCTGCAGCTGGATCCAGATTGTTTGAAGAAGCTTGGTCAAACATTTGACATACTTTTAGATTCTGGTGGTTGACCCAAAAATAAACCTTTGAAAACCAACAAATTGTGCTTTTTATCCTCTAAATTTTCGAGCTAATACTCTAATTCTCAAATGTTGGGATTTACCCTAATTTTGGTAAAGCCTTGACCTGGGGTTTCCCCACTAAACATAATAGCTTTTTTATTATAATTTATATATGTATAAATTTATTCATATTTTTAACTTGCCTTTGCAAGGTGCACTATTAATTACAATCCAATTTACTCTGCTGTGCAGTGCACTGATGTTTTTAGTTCAATTGGCATCTAAGATCACTTTCCTGATATTACAATCATGCCGTATGGTTTACAATGAGATCAATTCCTTTTAAACTAGGTATAATTAGCATTTTGAGATTGCTACAACTTTGACAAAAATGATATTTGTTATTAATAAACTTAATAAATCTGATAATCATCAATATTGGTTATATGATAAAAAAGATCTTACTTTTTAATTGATATGAATTTCTCTACTATTACTATAAATATCCCTAATGATTTGTAATAAAAGTGGACCAAATTCTAATATTTATACTTATAATATTGTGTTTATTACTTCAAAGTCTTAATAATCAGTTTTAATAGTTCAGATAGCCTTTGTTGCACCTGTTTATTCTAACTTCAGAACAAAAGCCTTAACTGGTGCTACCTGTCAGGTCTGCGTCCAACACTGGTGCTCCCTGATAGGTAAAAATTCTAACATCAACTTAAAACCTATTGCAACTCTTGGCTTGGGCCAATTAACTTAACGTTGATTTAATTTGATTATCCTATCAAAAGTTCAGCCCAAATACACTTGCTCATTTGGGCGAATTATTACTGCACCAAAACTCAGCAACTAGTCCCAACTAATTAGAACCAATATTAATTATTCAACATGAAAAATCGTTTGGGATTAATCTGAAGAAAACGTCTACAAATCCTATGAACAAATAAATAAAAAAACATAATCCTTTTCCCACCCTAAGGAAAATTTTATATGTCGATCTTCATAATTGGCACAATAGCACTTCCACATGGACCACCCAAATGGGATTACCTAGTGCTAATGAGAGGCCAGTTGACATCCAGACTATGGAGTCATTTCCGTCAGCTGTGTGACAAAAAATAAATTGAGCTAGTCTTAAAATAATTTCACACCTATAGCAAATTTTGTATGTTGATCTGCGTAATTGGCATGATAGCACTTGAACATGGACTGCCCAATTAGGAGTACCTAGTGCTATCAAGAGGGCCATTTGACATCACAACTAGGGAGTCGTTTCTGTCAGCTGTGTGACAAAAACATGAATTGAGCTTGTCTTAAAATAATCTTCCACCTATGGCGAATTTTGTATGTCAATCCACGTAATTGTCACAATAGCACTTGCACATGGACTGCCCAAATGGGAATATCTAATGCTATCAAAAGAGGCCTGTTAACATCCCAATTAAGGGTATTTCATTTATTTAAATTGATGCCAAAATCTCCCAGAAATTGTATTTTGTCAGCAGTATGATGAAGCTCACTTTAAGATGATCCCAGGACAATTTTGCACACTTGTTGTTACAATTTTCGTCCCTAAATCCTCTCAAGTATGAGAGTATTTTGCCACCAATAAACCTAGGAATAGGGCTCAGTCATATCGGTTAAAGGGCCAAACTGAGGTGGAAAAAATCTGTTGAGATTGCGTGCTCAAATGTGGCCAGGAGATGCCCTTGAGGTATAAATACTGGCGCCTGGCCTAATGAATAATTATCAAGTTAATTAGTTTTATTAAAGATTTATTTTATTTAATCTTTGTTCTGGATATTATCTTAGATCTCTTTTGGAACGTGTCAGCAAGCTGTGATCTCAGGATCCACAGCCTGTAACTTTGCCTGCCTCAGTTGAAGTTCCCAATTTTAAGAGGGAAAATTAAGCTAAATTTTCTGAATAGTTGGGGCTATTTGAATATTCCTAGTGAGTTTTTAAACGATCAAAATACCATAAGCCATTGGCAAAATTGGGGATCAAGTGACTGAACTTCATCCCGATTGAGCATGCAGGAATTAATTTATCAAGTGAGAAATTCTCAGAATTTAAACATGCATATAGTTTCAGTTTCTCCTGAGGCAATTCATCCGCCGCGGTCTTGACTTGCACCCATGTCAGTACATTCACTTCTCCAACTTGTTGTTGGTATAAAAACCCATCATTACATTGAGGGACTTTCATTGGATATACTACAATAAGTTCAGGTGGGACGCTTGGGGTTAGGTAGCGGAGGTAAAGAGTCCTATCTCTACTCCTCTCCATCTTTTCACTGCTAGTATTGATCCTGTTGCACGTAGTGAACTCAACAGTTAAGGCAATTCTATGAAAGTTAGCCAGGCGACCACATTAAAGCAATTAACCCTGTAGTGGCCACATCCTTGGTTCTAATAAGAGATGATGAGCCAATAGTTTGATTGTTGACAATTGGCATAACAAGGACCATTTTGATAGGATGATTGCTGATGATTGGCATAACAAGGTCTAGTTTGGTAGTTGGTCTGCTGACAATTTTCAGAAGCAGGGCTGGAGCAGAAGGCAAACTGCTGGGGGCAACTCAGCCAAGGGAGAGGCGCGTGATTATAATAAGTCTGGGGGTTACTAGGTGGAATCTTGGCAGGAAGAGAGAATTCCCCTAGATATGATGGTCTGGCAATAGTGGCGGCATGTTTCCACTATGTATTGGGTGGAGGGAAGGTAGAGGATAGATGACGCAAAAACTGAACAATTTTGAGCATGGGGACGTCGTTGTCCAAAATCAAGGATATGTCATTGTAAAGCTCACAGTATGGCTTCACTGCAGAGGTCATTATGATGCACACATCTGATTCAGATAAATTACCTTCCCAAAATTAGCACTTGGGCTTCCGCCATAAAACGGTCAGCAAACGCAGTGAGTGTCTCATTACATTTGAACCCAATATTCAATAATTCAGCCTTTCACTTTGAAATCTTTGCATTACCTTCAAACAACTGCAGCACAGTGTCCTTCACTTCTTGGTATGTAACAGAACTGCTTGGAAGATAGCAGGTAACTTGATTGGCACCGCCAACATCCAAGGGGATATTAACAGCTTAGCTTTATGCTGATTTGAGGCGCTTTCCGCTGCAAACTCAAACCTTTTTAAGGAGCCATGGATATTCCCATTGCAATAAAATGGAGGCAGCTTATTAATACAGATATCCTCCCCCCGCTCATAACTGCGACCTTTTGGGATGTATTGAGGAATGGGTTGAGACCCATAAGCAGTCTCTTGATGGGGGGCTGGCCCAGTAGCGGTTGGTTTATCCACTGATTCAGAGGTAGTGCGGGTCTCTTTGGTAGGCAGTACAGCCATCACTTGGAGGAAGTGGCTCTCTAATTCATAACCATAGCCAGAGCTGACCTCTTGGGGGTAGTAGCTCATGCCAGTGTCATATTCTTTATAATACTATTCTCCTCAAGCAGACCCTTGACGCTCATCCACTTCCCAATGAGGGTTCTGGGAGGTAACATCCAACTTCCCCTTTTGCGCTTTGCATTTGTATAGTAGTTTTATCCAAGCAAAAGGTGAGTTGCTTGTTTTTCTGTCCCTAAATTTGCATTTTACTAAACTTGCTGTCAAGCTGGTTCATAACGCCATTCCGCTCCTGAAGGAGCTCATCCTACTTTTTGAGCACCATGCCTAAAGCAAGTTTATGTTCTGCTACTCAACAAATACATTGTGTCATAACGATTCACCATCAAAGCAAGCCTGATGTGACATGGCCAGCGACTGAAGATTTTTCAATTTTTGTGGTTGATCAATGGGACCCTTTAGTGAGCACCACTGTTAGAATTTTTGAGCAATACGATTGTGATACGCCATAAGGGTTGCACAGGAAAAACCCACTAAACAACAGATGGACAATGTGAGGATTGTTAATCCTCAAAACATAATAAAAGATATTAAAAGTATAAACAATTAGTGGAACTTTTCTTTCTCAGTGCAATCACTTTTGCAACCTATTCAATTCAAGACTGAATCTAGTTTGATAATCTCACAGAGGAGATAAGTCTGCGCCCATGTCAGGGAGCAGTTGGGCAAGCAAGGTAAGAGGAGCAGGCGGAAGGCCCGCGGCCTCTAACGTTCAAAAATGCCCCAGAGAATCTGGCGGAATAGACAAAAATCTCAAAAAACCGGCGGTCACAATTTCCCTGGAGATACTCACGTGGCAAGCACGATGCAACCAGTACATCAACACGCCACACTCCCAGCCACTTTCGTCAGTGGAATTTGGAGTCCATATGTATCTGGACATCCAAAAAACGGCCTTATGGGAAAAATTTTGTGAAGATGTACACAAAATTTTCCTGACTGCGGTGTACGTTGCACCTCACTCCATGTCATGCGGTTGACTGGACCTAGGTTTCAAAAGCAAAAAAGCAGCAGACGAGGCTGCAGCGGTGCGCATAGTGGTTGACCTCCCTGAAGGGCAACAGGTCGTCGAAACCAAATGCACCAGAAGGACAAAATCAATTTAAAATTTTCCTCACATTTGACTTTTTTCCTACTACGGTAAAATGTGACATTTTGGAACAACACCTGAAAGATGGTCTCGCCATATATGGCGAAATACAATCTTTTGAAATGCAATGCTTCACGCTGATGCCACACCTGTGCACCGTTAAAGCCATCACAGTTCTGACCCCAATTGAGGAGATTGTGAAGGACCAACCCAGATCCCGCACTCCACTTTTATTGATATTGCAGGGCATACCACCCACCCATTCTGGGTAACCGTGGACAGCGCGCCCCCCATTTGCACCCACTGTGATGCATTCAGCCATAAGGCGCATGCATGCCCCATCAAGGAGGGCGTCACATTCCAAGAGCACCCCTCGGTGGCCATGGCCAGCGGAGAGGCGCACTATGAACCAACCGCAAGCACCAAGGAGGCTTTCCCGTGGGGAGCACAAGGCTGCTACCTATTGGTAAAGCCCATCTCCCCGCAGGAGCGGAAGAAGGCCAAGCAGGCCTGTAGGGCTGCGGCCAAGGAAGCGGCCAAGGCCACCTCTGCCATCCCACACTCACAATGCCAGGAGGACATGGAGACCTTTGCGGTGGAAGCAACTTGGGAATCCATCATCCAATCAGATTGGGAAGCCCATGCCAAGTGGGCCACTCAATCTGAGGATCCGATGGGAGATTCAATCTCACCCAATCGCTGCACCCAAGCTCCGGTCAAAACTGACTTGGGACCTATCCCAACTGAAAATTTTTTGACCCGCTTGATGGTGCACCAAACTTATCCGCACCGCAAAAAATTCATCTGACGTTGGGAAAACAAAAAGTGAAGGCCAAAGCCAATGCAACTCTTTCCACAAAAATCAACAAAAACTCTGATAGCATTGCTGCTAACACCCGCGCTGCTGTGAAAGCCTGTGGGGACCTTGAAGAGGCTGGTGGGCCTGGGGGCCCACCCCCTCACACCTAAGGTGCGATGGGTGAAACCTTCACTCTAGGGACGTTGAATATCGCCGGACTCAAGGCCTCCCTGTCCCAGGCTAGGAAACTGAGTTTTTTACAACACAATTTACCCGTGGATATCCTGGCCATCCAGGAGTCCCACTGTCCACAAGGTTCTGAGGAAGCTTGAAAACAATGCTCCTCCCATCCCTATTATTTTGGTCAAAGAACTGGGGGTGCTAATTCAGAAAAATAATTTTTTTAAATTCACATCCTCAGAAACATTCCAAAATGGCTGAGTGCTCATCATCACCTTCTCATGGGCTGACGTTGTGCACGCAATTGTCAACATCTATGCCCAAAACGGTGCACATGAGCTTCAGGAATTTTTCTCGTTGGTCAAATCCCTCCCACTACCCGCTGATTCCTTCCTAGTTGGCGACATGAACTGTTGGCTAACCTCACCAACGGACTGATGGCCTCCCTCACCCCACGCCCCACAGGGTCACATAGAACTACGCGTTCTAAAGGCCACCCTTAGGTTAATGGATGCACTGCTGTGACATGCCCCACTGCTCGAAAACATGAAGCATCCCCACGCCCACAATGGCCAATTAAGGTCCATGACCCGCATTGACCTTATTCTAACACCGGCGAAATTCCAACCCCACATTTCCCACTTCAAAACAACGAAAATGGAATTCTATGACCACTGACTGGTCTCGATACCCTATCACTTACCTGTCACAGTTGCAAAGGCCCCACATTGGTGCAAAATTCACCCCCCTGAGCTCACGTCGCCAGGATTTTCCACGTGGGTGGAAGAGGCAACTTTGGCAAAATTGTTTGTTGCACTGTTTTGCGCGGACCCCATTTCCACATGGGCAACTTTTAAAGAGGACACCATCCGCCACTCTCGCCATCTCTCCTCCAGATGCTCATGAGCCACATCGGCGGTTATCTCGCGCGCTCTGGCAGAATTGCCCACTTGGAGTCCAATATCCCAGCCACAGGAACAGCCCTGCATGGGGCCAGAAGTGGGCGGAGGCAGCCGCCAACCTCAACGCACTCAAAAGGCAACACAAACATTGGGTTTGTGTCCAATACAGGGCCACACGCATCACTAAAGGTGACAAGTGCACCGCATACTTCTTTAAAAAAATTTTGCACCATGCCAGAGCGTAGCCTGCACACAGGTGCAAAGATCGGATAATTCCATTGCAGACATACTGGCTGAAGTGGCAATCGAAATGAAAAAATATTACTCCAAGTTATACTGAGCTGAACCAATTCAGCTGGCTGAAGTGGCAGAATTTCTCAACTGAGCTCATATCCACACCATTTTCCGATACCCAGAAATAATGAATTTAATTACTCCAAACGAATTATGGACAGCCATTTGCGGTGCACCAAACTGAAAACGCCCAGGCCCAGATGGCATTCCATATGAGTTCTACAAAAAATATATTAAATATATATCCCCATTGCTGCTAGCCTCACTTAACTAAAGCCTGTTGGAAATGCGCCTCCTACCAGGAGGACATGAGGCCTTTACTGTCACATTCTTCAAGAAAGGGGATAAGCTTGACTTAGCCAACTGGCGCCCCATTTCTCTAACAAACACAGACACCAAAATTTTAACAAAAATCATGGCTAACCGTTTAGAGACTGTAGCATCTGCCACCATCTCCCCAAAACAATTTGGTTTCATCCCCAGAAGGTCGATTTGGGATAACGTGCACTCTGTGGCTAATGCATGTCAGTCCACAGCCTCTGGGGCACTGGTATTCTTGGACCAACAAAAGGCCTATGATAGAGTAAACTGGGAATACCTAAGGGCCTGCCTCCATCAATTCTGCCTACCCCCCGCTTCATAAACTGGGTAATGCTGCTCACGGAATCTGCAACAATGGCAGTGCGTGGCCCAGGCTTCCTAACGGAAGTAGTCCGCCCTCAAAGGGGCTTGCGACAAGGGGACCCCCTCAGCCCACTCTTATACAACTTCAGCCTTGACCCACTACTGCGAAATGTGAATGCCCAACTCACTGGGGTCCATGTGCCAGGCAAAACCCCAGTCAAGATGATGGCATTTGCAGATGATTGTGTGGTGGGGGTGTCTAATAACAAAGATGCATGCGCGCTTGAAGCCCTCATCCAGGAATATTCTCGGGTAAGCAACGTGGCACTGAATGCCTCCAAAACTGAAATCAATCTCCTTGGTCGGTTTCAGAACTGCTGGGCCCCAGCAATTAGTTCCCAACCTGGCCCATCTGCTCGCCCACGTCCACGCCTTACTAACTCAACACACACTGCTCCACTGGTGCTCCCCTTCGTGCCACGCCCTACCATAGGACCGGTGCGCCATCTGGGCATGTGGATGGAGGCAGGCGGATATGCGTCAGCAGTAATGGAGTGCCGTATACTGGACAACGTGACGAAGCGAATCGCCTCTCTCAGAGCCCACCCTACTACCCTCACTGGCAGGGTTGTTCTTGCCAACTCTATGCTCCTATCCAAAGTCTGGTTCGGAGCCCACGCCATCCCCTTCTCCCCAAGCTTCTTCAAATCCCTGTATGCTTTGCTGCAAGGATGGCTTTGGTCAGGCCGCCCTCCACCAGTATGGCTAGAGGTCATGTTTGGCCTCATCATCATGGTGGCATGGGCCTGCTTGACTTCAAAGCCCATGCTGCCAAGATCCTGGGCACCTGGATTGCGGCCGTCACCACTCCTACACTACCATCCCAACAATGGTCCCACGCGGCCCGCTCCAACTTCTCCTGAGCCTTGGGCCTCAACAATCCATCAAACCCCCACTCCCTGATGAAATGCCTCGCATCACACACATCAGCCACAGGTCCTCACGGGACCAAAACCCACTACAAACGAATCCTACTCTCCATGCGAAGCGCAGAGTGGAGGATTCGTATTAGTGGATATACAACCCAAAGAGGCTGCCCCTCTCCCCAGTTCACACAAGAGGTACAGGGGCTACCCATCCATGATGGCGTGATCCCCATTCGGCCCCATGTCCTATTCAGGGTGGACTACCTGGACATGATGGACATCTCTTATTCCACTGAGACCCAAAAGACTATCTGGAAATATGCACACCATCCTCTGTTGCAGCCTCAAGTCCGCTCCCATGTGTGGCGCTGCCTGAGGTGGGTGTACCACACAGCTGAGCACTCTAATGCTTTACACTCATCCTGTGTCGTGTGTGGCCAGTATGGAACGCTGTTCCACCGCCTGGAGAAGTGCCCCACCTCTAAAGTGATATGGCGTGAAGTCCAACGTCTGCTAGGCCAGGATCAAACGCATCCCTTCGGTCTGTCAAGAGATATGTTTGCTTTATCAATGGCCTCCCCCCTTCCACCCTCCCTCCGTGCTCTGGTGGTTGCAATCGCCATGTGGACTATCCACACGATTGTCTTGGATAACATCGCTGGCTCCACCCCCACCCTCCCAGAAGCTGTCCACAGATTCCGGTCTCATTTGGTGGACCACTTTCAAGTGTGGATGTTTGGATACCTCCCACCGCGTCGCCAACAGCTGGTCTCCTCCTGGTTCCCAGTCTGGTTCATCAAATCAGACCCCTTCCTCCACACGTGCTCAATAGTGGCTACGGCCCCTTCACACGTTCCCTCCCCCTCCCCACAAGTGGCGTTCCCGCTGGCAACAAGAGATAGCATCGCTTCTCTGGGGTGCCTCCCCTGGTATTAAGTTTGTCTTTCCTGAGTCATATTCGGAAGTGTCCATCCCATGGTCAGCCTTCCCCGCAATAAATTTAAAAATTTAAAGATTTAAAAAGTATAAACAATTAGCTCCGACATATTACTTAATTTGTTTTAATATAAGCAGATCCCTTCTGCTTTTCTCTCAATCCTTTTAAAAATCCTCCTCTTCATTTGCCCAATCTCACTTATATATCAGCAACTTTGGTCAATACCGCTCATTTGGCTAGACCATACAGTTCTGCCATATTCTAATTGGTTATGGCAAAGAATGGTATTCTTAAATTCTCTATAGTCTTAGTTTGAGGCGATCTACTCAATATTTGTTGGATGCTGACATCACTTTATCATCTTATTTGGAGATGATCCAAAAAACCCTTTATGACCCAACATCGCCTCATCTTAAGTCGCTTGAATAATCATAACTAATAATCATGGTTAGTGGATTCTGGCCAATCCGCCATAGCTATCCAGGGCTTATCATCCAGTTATATAAGAATCTCAACACTAATCTTAAAGTAAGAGCTGACAAGGATATGGAGGAACCATTTATTACATGTTTACATATATAGTAAAGAACCTTGGACTTGCACCATATATTGACCACCAAAAAGCTTATGGTTTTTCAGGGTTCACATTGACAACAACTCTTGGAGCAATAGTGCCTTGCCGTGCATTTTTCACTAGTATATTATCTTCTGATATAGTACTTTTTTTTAGTACTAGATGGTCCCAACCCGAGGGGGGGATTCATCGATGTTTATTAATTTACGCCTGGGCTCCTAAGAGCCTGAGGCGAGGGAAGGGGAGGGAGGAGGCATTGAGAAAGGGAGGGGGTTTGCGCGCCAGAGCCGTGCTGAAGTGACAACTGAGTGGGGGAGGGTTGGCGCCATAGTGCAGACCTTCAGGGCCATCTCAAAGTGTACCTGAAAGTGGATGATCATGTGTGGAAGGGTCCACACCTGCTGGTCAAAGGCAGCACGAAGGAAGGAGTTATATCTTCTGATATAGTACTACTAACCTAAATTAAACTTTTTGTGGGACCTCTTACTATGATGATGTTGCTATTTTAGTATGCCCATATTACACAGCCTAATCATTTATTTTATCATCTGATTACCCATTAGAGGACGAGACCCTCTAGTGAGTGTGGTATTTATTATTTCATGAGATAGCTATTGTTCAGTGATAATCTTTAACAAAAATTATATAATCCGCCAGGGTTTAATTCTTTAGATCACAAATGTTTTATCAAGGATGATCCCTGACAATATCAAATGACTTGATAATTGATTTCATTATCAAATTAATTAGCTTGTAATAGTTGATCAGAGTCTGTTGCCATTTAACTTAGAAATCTATTAGTTTCTGTGCATTGATTACTCTGTGGGTAGAAACTTGTGAGCTAACCTATTTGGTAGTGTGACCTGCTGTTAATGGATAATAGGTTTTACTATTTAATTAAATTTCTAAACTAATAAGGGTATACACTGGGGTTAAGCAAAGGCATTGGGATACTTTTTTGATTCAATCCAAAAGAGGTAGCATTTCTAGTGAGTTGTAAAATTCAACTAGAAAGATGAGAAAGATCAACATTGGGTGCGACTTTAGAGGGTTAGTTAAATAGCAATTGGCTGACACTTTCAATTAAGGAATTAACAGAAGAGTTGGGCGCCAAATTCACTATAAATTCCCTTTTTTATTTTAAAAATCAGATCAATATACTTAGACACACATATGCTTAATAATTAGCCTGCTATATTTTGTTGTATTTGTAAACTTAGGGATTAAATGCGTTGAAGAATCTGATATCCTTATGACTAATCTCTACTATCTATCACTCTTTGGGCTTCTGCGTCGAGAGAATAAGAGAACCTCTGAACCTAATAGTAGTTTAAGTTTTACCAGAAGAAAAAGTCAGAGGAGAAGTTCCTTACACTCCAGTAATACCTTCAAATAGTTAGAAAGACAATCGTTGGCACCAGTGCAGCATTGGAGAAAATATTCAACTTGGATTTTATTGTTCAACTAATGTGATAGACTTCATACTATTACAAACCCATACAATTTACTATCAACTATATAATTAATTCATTACAACGCACACATAAGATCCTGAAAGGTAGACTTGAGAGCTAAAAAAAGCTACACAGAAAAAGTTTAAATTTGGTGCTAATTACCAAGAATAATTGAGTAGCCAGCTGTCATGGTTGAACAATGACATCATAATTGGGCCCAATCTTAAGGACAAAGCAGCATGTCAGTAGGCCAAGAAGGTGAAGTTGGAAGGCCTCCCTGGCCTCAAGCATACCATAGATCAACGCTGGGTTAAGGTGAAATATGCCCAGGTTGGTCCTAAGGATGCAAGAGAAGTTTGCCCTGTATAACAGCAGGTGCATTAAAGAAAACTAGCTTTGTGGTAACAAAACTGGTTCGCTTCAGTTTTTAGGTGAACGGGATTTTGGAACCTATTTGTTTTAAAATCTACAGATTGGGTTGGATGCTTCTACAATCAATTACCTGAGTTCAATCAATTACCAAGTACAGTGTATACCCTGATATAAGTGTGTGCTTATTGGTGCACCTTGGCTTAGACCCACTCCCTTAAGTGATTGTTTTCCTGAAATCACTTAAATTCCTCATGTTGAGACTAATCTCTCCCATTGGTCGACTTCCCTTACAATAAAACCCTAATTTAGTACACCATTAATATTTATGTTATATTGGATGATCCTGTGCGCAGGCCTCTTCAAGGAGGTCTCACGCAGCTTTAATCATTTAATTTTACCTACTCTAAATATATCTGCCCATGCACCATTGGTCCATCCGGGTTCCCTCCAGCCTAGGGCGCCCATACCTTACCACTTCATGCACTGCATTGCTATTTTTTGGTTACTCTTTAATGATAACCATCCTTAATCTAAGTTACTGCAGATTTAGCACCCTCTTCAGGGCTCTAGTAACCTTGCTACTAACAGCCAGTTTCTTGCGATGGCCCTGTGCACCATGCACCACCATGTGGGAAACGGGAGAGTTATAGACACTCTCCTTACACTAGTTGACCAACCATTTTACTTTACATGCATAGACTTTTTCCATGTGGGACTTTTGCAAAGTGCACACGGTGTGAACCAGTGGGTGGCCACGGCAACGTTGGGGCACACCCAAGTTTTTGCATTTTGCCAAGGTTTGGAGCATTCTGGCATTATCCTTGCTATCTACAACTGTAAAGTACTCACCCTTCTTGCCTGTACCTGTTAGATACAGACACTTTGCAATCCGTGAGTCGTGATTCCTCAACTTCCTGCCAGATAAAATAAAATTGACACCAAAAAATCGTTTTTTTCTTGGCACCGCATTTGGACGGTGATGGTGGGATCACCAACAAAGGGCCTGGTGGTGTTGGCCTTGAACAACGTTGTGCAACCCTCGTCAAAAGGGCATATGGTCATTAATGACCAAAAATGTGTTTTATAATGGAATTTCCATTGCTACAACTGAACCATATTTATTCTCTTACTGCTTTGATGAAGACCCCATTCCAGTATATGTAAATCGCCCTGAGAACCCCCTCTTGACCTCTACCATGATCCGCAGAACTCATGAGGAGAAAAAAAATTACATTTAAGATATAGAAACGTTTATTCAGTTGCTGAAGGTATGGTGGGATATTTGGCCTCAGCAGCAAGGGTGGTCAACTATCCCTCTTTCATTTTTATGCAAAAACGTACCCTGGGGGTGTGAACATCCCTGAAGCAAAAATTGGCGGTGAAGTGTTAGCTTTATCTGCTATAAATAAAGATCATTCGGGTTATTTTCTACTGACTGCTACCCTTTCATCCCCTGTAGGGAAAATCAGCACTACTATTTTGGTGGATACTGGAGCCTCTGAAAATTTTATGGACCAAAACCTAGCTGACTACCTTAAGTTGAGTTACATACCAGGTGGTATGGCTAGAGGAGGAGTTTACAAGGTATTCCCATGCTGAATATTCGGGGTTTAGTGGACTATCATGTCCGCGCTTATCATTTGTCCAACCACTTTCAATTTATAAAAACCTCATGTACCCCATCATTTTGGGTGTAGAATGGTGGCGAAAGTTTGACGTCAGGACTAACTTGAAAGAAGCTACCCTATCTTTCACTTTGAAGAATGGTCACAGGTTGGTAGATCCTTTGGCCTTAAGCCAACTTTCAGGGCAATTTGCCCCACTGGCCCAATATTTATGTTCTCATCTTGCCCCGTTTCTAAAGCCCTCTGTGGAGATTCCCTTACCTTCCTGTTTGGAGGGGTTGGAATATTCATTTGATGCAGCTTCAGCTAATGCACTACCCAATCATTCAGAGTCTGATTATGAGTTCAAGCTCACTGTTGATTTGGTGTGTATATTTTCCTGATTTACCCTTTGACTATACGGGAGGAAGCAGCATTAGATGTGTAGGTTATGGAACAGCTAGCCAAAGGCGCGATTTTTCAGCGTACCTCCCCTGTATGCTCCCCACTTTTCTTTGTGGAGAAGGCTGTTGAAACTTTATGCCCTTTTGTAGATTATGGGAACCTAAAAAATGTTACTGTACTAGAACTTCATCCCATCATTTTGGATTCTCAGATTGCGCGCTATGTAGAGAAGGATAAAAGCTTTACAACCTGAATTTCCACTATGCCATCAATCAGATCTGGATTAAGAAGGGACAGGAGTGTTTAACTGAATTCCATACCAGAAAAAGTATTTTCCAGTTTTGGGCCATGCACTTTGGGCTTAAGAATGTACCTGATATCTTTCAACGCCGCATTGATGCAGCTTTGGGGAACCTTCTGGGGGTATGCGCGGTTGCCTACATGGATGATATTCTAGTGTTTTCCCCTGATAATGAGTCCCATACAGTACACCTTCAGCAAGTGTTGGAGAGGTTAAAGGAGCCTGCCTTATGCTGAAGATCAGCATTTATGAGTTTTCAAGTCCAAGATCACTTTTCTGGGCAACGTCGTGTTTGACCAAGGACACATGATAACTCCAGACAAGGAGAAGGTTATTCGTGAGTGGCCCACCCCCACTTCAGTCAAGTAATTGAGGAAGTTTTTGGGGACGTGTAAGTTCCGCAAGAAGCTGACGCCCAATCATTCTGAGGTGGCAAAACCCTTGTATAAGGCCAGTGGTGCAAAGGTGCTTCAGTGGATCCCCATTTTGGAGGATGCTTTCAAAGCAGTAAAGTGCACCCTGTTGTCCACGTCCGTCCTTCGCCATGTAGATACTTCAAAAGAGTTCATTGTATCTACTGATGCCTCCAACTTTGCCATAGCAGCTGTCTTGTTACAAGTAGGCGAAGATGGTATAGAGCATCCAGTGGATTAAATTCAGGAAAATGTAATTGCCTGAGCTAAACTACGCTGTTTATGACAAAGAGTCACTAGCAGTGGTGGAGGCGCTGGCTTATTGGCGTCATCACTTGATGGCTCTTCCCAAACTTTCCATGTATGTACAGATCACTGTGCCTTACTGTAATACTGAGCTCCTCATGCCCTAACTCCACGGCAGACCCGTTGGCATGAGACCTTTGCACAATTTGTAATTTTGTAAGAGTTCACCAAGGGCAAGGAGAATGGGTTAGCGGATGCTTTGAGCCGCAATCCTGCATTAGCTCCTGATCTAAAAGAGGTAGAGGTTAATTACACCCAGTTGAAGATTTCGCTGGGTAAGATTGTGTCTCAACTTCCCTCTCCCCAAGCCAACAGGCCAGCGCTCTCTCCTCTGGAAAATGCGGATAAATACAGTATGTTCAGGAAGGTAGTTTTTTTTAGCTATTATTAGCCAAATATACTATGGTACTTGATAAGAGAGTGCTGAATCAGGAGAATCTAACCAGGGGTTATCATTTAAAGGATGAGATGGTGTGGTTTTAGGGGCGCCTATGGGTTCCTGCAAGACCACTTCGCCTGGAAATCATCTAAGAACATCATGACAGAATCACCGTAGGTCATCCTGGGAAAGCAAAAACTTTAAAGCTAATTCAACGCACTTACAATTGGAAGGGTTTACCTGCTCAGGTGGGACGGTATTGTAAAGAGTGTCTGATCTGCAATCAAATGAAACCCAATCGTCAACCTTTAACGGGGTTTTTGGTACCAGTCCAAAAGGCTGAAGAGCCCTGGACTTCCCTATTTGTGGATTTCATTTTGAAATTACCTGTTTCTGATGGTTATGATTCTATCATGGTGGTGGTGGACCGTTTTACAAAGTTTGCCCACTTTATTTCTTACAGAACAACAATAACTGCGGCTGAGATGGCTAGGTTCTTCGTCACTCATGTGTTTGCAATTTTATGGGATCTCCCAAGAAATAAATAGTATTGTGACCCGAGTTTACCTCCATTTTTTGAGAAGAGTTGTGTAAGACTCTTCAGATTCACCCTTGCTGCTCAACTGCCTATCACCCTCAATCAGATGGGAAGACTGAACTAGTGAACCAGTGCTTGGAACAGTTTCTGCGATGTACACTGACGTGGATCGTTCAGATTGAGCTTCTCACCTTCCTATGGCCCATTTAGTTACAACAACACGTTGCATTCTTCGATTGGTTATTCCCCTTTTATTGCCAATCATGGTTTTAACCTCACTTTTAACCTGGAGCCCAGCTGAGGATCTAAGGTTAGTGCGGTGATGGACTTTGACAGGACAATCAATAAGGTCCACCAGGGGATTTCCACAAGTTTGGAGGTGGCAATGCAAGTGTATAACGAGTACGCTGATAGTAAGCGAGGAGTGGGTCCAGAGTAAAAAGAAGGGGATCTCATGATGCTTGATGCTCATAACATCCCTATCAAGCATCCATGCAAAAAGCTGAGACCAAAGAGGATTGGGCCTTACCGCGTGGTTATAAAGGTGGGCCACGCCTCATACCAGTTGGATCTTCCTTCTTAGTTTCAGTTCTTTTATGTCTTTTATGAGAGCAAATTGACGTTGTTTGAGGGCCCCCACCTGATTTTTCCGAGGCTTATCTCATGGATGGGGTGCCAGAGTGGTAGGTCAAGGAAATAGTAGCCTCCCGCAGAGTAAAAAGAAGATGAGAGTACCTGGTATCCTGGAAGGGATTTGATGCAGCAGAAAACAGTTGGGTATCAGTGCATGACTGCACACATGCTCAAGACCTGATTGATGCTTTCCATAAGCGTTTCCCCATGCTGCCAGATCTCAGTAAAAGCAAATTGTTGCCACAATGAAGTTGGCCCTAGCCAACAAGAACTTTTCCCTGGCTAAAGCCTCTGAGGGGGGGTTGAGCCCCAAAAAGAGGAGAGGGTAAATTCATGGTTGAACGATGACATCATAATTGGTACCAACGTTAAGACAAAGAAGCATTTCAGGAGGCCAATAAGGTGAAGTTGGCAGGCATCCCTGATTTCAAGCATACCATAGATCAACGTTGGGTTAAGGCGAAGTATTCCAAGATTGGTCCTAAGGATGCAAGAGAAGTTCAACCCTGTATAACAGCAGGTGCAATAAAAAGAACAAGCTTTGTAGTAAACAAACCAGTTCACTTCAGTTTTTTAGGTGAACAGGGTCTCAAAACCTTTTCTGTTTTTGAAATTTCCAGCTCAGGTCAGCCATTCATAAAATCAATTACCCAAGCTAGGTTGATTATTCAGTATAGTGTATTGCCTGATGGAAGTGTGCACCTATTGGTGCACCTCAGTTTAGACCCACTTCCCTCAATTGATTGTTTTTCCAAAAACCCTTAAAGATATTATATCAAGACCAATCTCTCCCATTGGTCAACTTTCCTTACAATAAAACCCCTCATTTAGTACACCGTTTATATTTATACTATTGTGAATGATCCTGTGCACAGGCCTCTTATTGGATTTTAAACCAGATGGTATTCCTCACATATTAACAAAATTTAGTATAATAATTAATAAAGGATGATTGATAATTAGTTTGCTAATTTCAACTAATAATTAATGATAATACCCCAATTTGTGCTCACCATTTGGTTGGGTTGAGCTGTCTTGATCTGCAGGATCAAGAAAGTATCAGGCATCATGCCCAATAGAAAATTGGTGGGTCTCAACACCGGCGACTGAGGCCAAGGATGTTGAGATAATTAGTATTATCAATTAAGATGATGAATTACTTATATTCGACATCTAAAAAGTATCAGGAGATGATCCCAATAGTTTTCAGTAAATTTTGACGCCGGTGACTTATGCTGAGGATGTCAAACCAATTAATACTAACTGTTTAAGCTCGGCTTTTATCCCTGCACCAACTTCATGTGAAAATGATTGTGGGATTTCCAGCAGAAAGTTAAATCTTGAAGGTCCGTCAACTTATGGCAAGGATGGCAAATGATTTAATATTAATTAAATAAAGTTGAATCATATTTTGACTTTGTGAGAGTATTGGGCAGAATCCCAAACAGTATTTTAGGTTTAAATTGGCACTGGCGACTTAGGTTAAGGATGTCAATATATTTATTTATTCAGATTATGACAAATCAAGGATTGATGTAATCATGGACATTTTAGGATGATTAGTATTGCCAGTGAGAGTGCTGATAAATACTATACAGGGTAATCACCAGTGAGTACTGATGATGCTGGCATAAATGCCAATGATGTGGACAGGCAAGAAATACCTATAAATAGTTTGATCTCCCTCTTAATAAATCTTTTTTGTCTTCCCATCTTTATTAAGTTTTTATCTAACAGTAGTTAGCTTAGCTTGTAGAAATTGGACTCAAGATCCCCAGTTGTTAGGTGCTGGGTTAAATACCTGGAGTGTTTAGCGCAACCAACTCCCAACCTTGAACTAGATAGAAACCCCGTGGGAACCTAATCAACTAGCAGCCACAATGATGAATTGGAAAGATTGAAGGGGAGAAACCCTGAGGGAGTCAATAGAGGCCGCTGGACCACAATTGTTGGACAAGTTCCAAAGAGGAACTCTGAGCTATAACAAGTGGTTAAGCCTCAGAAGGAGAAGTTGTTGGTCTGCTGGATTGGTGGGTTGCCCTGCAAATTTCTAGGGAAAGGTTGCCAATGATTGTGAAAAAAGCAAGGGCCAGAAGTCTTCATACTGTTTGGCCTGGAACACTATTGGAGTCACTATTATTTGAATGTAAAATTCACAACACCTCTTAAAGGAGGTCTCACGCAACATTAATCATTTAATTCCAACTACTTAAATATATTCACCCATGCATCATTGGGCCACCAAGGTTCCCTCCAGCCTAGGGCACCCATATTTAAGGAAAGTGCCTATAACTCTCCTGTTTCCAGTGTGGTGGTGCTTGGTGCACAGAGCCAACGCAAGGAAACTAGCCTTTAAAATAAGAGTCACTATTTCCCAGCAGAGGGTGCTGAAACAGTAATAACTCAAGCAAAAGTGAGTGATTATTAAAAGTAAAAATCCAACCAAAAATGATGCAGTGCATGAAGGAAGAAATGGTAAATGTCCCAGGTTGGAGGGAACCTAGGAGAATCAACGGTGCATAAGGTGAAAGCCTAATCACATATAAAATGTGGATGTTAAGGTAGCGTGAGACCTCCTCAAATAGGTCTGTGCACAGGATCTTTTGAGATATCATAATAAAATGGTTAAAACGGGGAAAATGCTTATTAGGAAGTTGACCAACAAGGAGTGTTTGTCATGGGAAACAAAATTAAACTACGTTAGGAAAATATGGGGTTTGCTGAAGTGGTCCCAAGCATCAACCCACCAATAGGCATACACTACCATCCAGATTAGTAGATTACGCCAAAACTGACTTCACTCATGTAATTGATTGATGTTGGATTCGACCCAAACGTGTGATTTTATAAATGGAATGGGTTTTTAATTCCTGTTCCTCTGACAACCAAACTGAACCATCTGTATTTGATACATAAAACATTCATTTTAACGCCTGGAGTGACATAAGGGCTGAGCGTTTGGCACCTCACTAGTACCAACCTGGGCATATTTCGCTTGTACCCAGAGTTGATCCAGTGTGCGCCTGAGGTCAGAGAGGGCCTGAAGATTCACCAACTAGGCCTCCCAGCGCCCAGCCTTATCCTTTGGGTTGGTCCCCACTATAATGTCATCTACCCATAACATTACCCTCTGCTTCTGATGGGGCTCAACCCCCCCTCCAGGGGCTTGCACAAGGGAAAAGTTCTTGTGGGAAGGGGCCAACTTCATTTCAGCAACGCTCGGTTTGAGTTGAGATCTGGCAGCCTGGGGGAAACGCTTGTGGAAGGCTTCAATAAGAAGTTTTGCACACAGTCACATGCTGAAACCCAACTGTTCTCTGCAGCCTCAAAGCCCTTCCAGGATACCAGTTACTCCATTCTTCTTTTAACGTGGTGGGAGGCAACTATTTCTTCCACCTCCCACTCTGGCGCCCCATTCACAAAATATGCCTTAGGAGTCTCTGGTGGGGGGCCCTCAAACAACGCCAATTTGCTCTCATGAAAGACAGAGAAGATCTGGAATGAAGAGGGAAGATCTAGCTGGTATGAGGCGTGGCACACCTTTTCTCACAACGCGGTAGGGGCCAATCCTCTTTGGTCCCAGCTTCTTGCATGGCTGCTTGATAGGAATGTTATGAGCATCAAGCATCACAAGATCCCCTTCCTTGTACGCTGGACCCACTCAGCACTTCCCATCAGCATTCTCCTTATACACTTGCATTTCCGCTAAAAGCTTGTGGAAAACCCCTGGTGGACCTTCTTGATTGTCTTGACAAAGTCCAACACCGCTTCAACCTTAGACCCACAGATGAGATCCATGTTAAAGGCGGGGTTAAAGCCATGGCCGGAAAAAAATGGGAACAACCGATTGAAGAATGCAACATGTTGTTGTAACTAAATTGGGCCATAGGAAGGTGAGAAGCCCAATCTGAATGATCCAAGTCGGTGTAACATCGCAGAAACTGTTACAAGCACTGGGTAACTAGTTCAGTTTTCCCATATGATCGAGGGTGATAGGCAGTTGAACAGCAAGGGCGAATCTGAAGAGTCTTACACAACTCTTCTCAAAAAATGGAGGTAAACTCGGGTCACAATATTAATTATTTCTTGGGAGACCCTATAAAATTGCAAACACATGAGTGACGAAGAACCTAGCCATCTCAGCCGCGGTTATTGTTGTTCTGTAAGGAATAAATAGGCAAACTTTGTAAAACGGTCCACCACCACCATGATGGCATCGTAACCATCAGAAATAGTTAGTTCCACAATGAAAACCATCAATAGTGAAGTTCAGGGCCCTTCAGCTTTCTGGACTAGGACCAACTACCCTGCTATAGGCTGATGATTTGGCTTCATTTGGTTGCAGATAATACACTCCTTATAATACCGCCCCACCTCAACAGGTAAGTCCTTCCCAATTGTAGGTGCGATGTATCAACCTCTAAGGTCTTTGCTTTTCCAGGATGACTAATGGTGATTCCATCATGATGGTCCTGGATGATTTCCAGGCGCAGTGGTCCAGCAAGTACCCAAAGGCGCCCTTGAAACCACACCATCTCATCCTTTACGTGATAACCTCTGGATAGGTCCTATTGATTTAAAGCGCTCTTGGTGAGTATCATAGTATATTCAGAAGTTAGCAGCTGTGAAAGGACCACCTTTCTGAACATACCATATTCCTCCGCATTCTCCAGATGTGCAAGCGCTGGTCCGTTGGCTGGGGGAGAGGGAAGCTGAGACACATTTTTATTGGAAGGAATCATCACCTGTGTGTTGTGGACCTCTACCTCCTCTGGATCAGGAGCTAAAGCAGGGTTGCGGCTTAAAGCATCCGCCAAACCATTATCCTTTCCCTTGGTGAATTTGTAAGAAAAGGCAGATTAGGCAAGTGTCTCATGCCAACGGGTCTGCCATGGGGTTAGGACATGAGGGGCGCGGTAGTACAGCAAGGCACGGTGATCCATATGTACTCAGAATGGTTGGGTAGAGCCATGCAAGTGGTGATGCCAGTATTTCAGCGCCTCCAACGCTGCTACTAACTCCTTGTTGTAAATGGCGTAATTCTACTCAAACAGAGACATTTTTCTAGAAAGATATCCCACCAGATGCTCTATCCCATCTTCGCCTGCTAGTAACAAGGCAGCCACTATGGCGAAGTTTGAGGCATAAATAGACATAATGAACTTTTTGGAAGAGTTGACATGGTGAAGGATGGACGTGGACAACAAGGTGCACTTCACAGTTTGGAAAGCATCCTCCAAAACGGGGGGACCAAAAAAGCATCTTTGCACCACTAGACTTATATAAGGGCGCTGCCACCTCAAAAAGGTTTGGCGTGAACTTCTTGAGGAACATACACGTCCCCAAAAAACTCCTCGATTCTTTTACTGAAGTAGGGGTAGCCACTCACTAATCGCCTTCTCCTTGTCTGAAGTTATCATATGTCCCTGGTCAAACTCGACGTTGCCCAGAAAAGTGACCTGGGACTTAAAGGATTCACACTTGCTTATCTTCAATGTAAGGCTGACTGCCTTTGACCTCTCCACCACTTGCCAAAGGTGTACTGCATGGGACTCCTGATCAGGGGAAAATACTATAATATCATCCATGTAGGCAACCGCGCATACCCCTAAGAAGTCCCCCAACTCTGCATCAATGCGACATTGAAAGATAGCAGGGGCATTCTTAAGCCCAAAGGGCATGACCCAAAAGTGGAAAATCCCTTTTCTGGTATGGATGGTGGTTAACCATTCTTGTCCTCTTTTAATCCGAATCTTATTGAACGCATAGAGGCAATCCAGCTTGGAAAAGACCTTAGACTTCTCCACATAGCGCGCAATCTGAGAGTCAAAAGGGATGGGATGGTGACCTGGTACAGTGACGTTGTTAAGGTTCCCATAGTCCACACAAGGGCGTAGATTACCATCAGACCTCTCAACAAAGAGAAGTAGGTAGCATACATGGGATGTACGCTGAAAAATCGCGCCTTTGGCTAACTGCTCCTTCACCCATAAATTAACACCTCTTCCTCCCGGACAGTCAATGGGTAAATGGGGGAAGATATATGCACCAGATCCACCATGAGCTTAAAAGTTACAATTGAACTCGGAGTGCTCAGGGAGTGCGTTGGAAGACTCTGCATCAAAAGAGGATTCCAAACCCTCCAAGCAAGAAGGTATAGGAACCTCCACCGAGGGCTTCAGTAAAGGGGCAAGACTATAAGGGTGAAGGTGGGCCAGTGGGGCAATTTGCCCTGGGCGTTAGCCTCAGCCAAAGAAAGAGCTGATGTACTACCATTCTTTAATGTAAGGGTAGGGTATTCTTTTTCAAGTTGGTTTTAACGTCAAACTTCCGCCACCAAACCACTCCCAAAATGATAGGGAACAATAGGTTTTTATTAGCATGGAAGTGATTGGACAAGTGGTACTTGACAACCTGATAGTCCACTGTCCCCCTAATACTCAGAGTGGGAATACCGTAGGGACACCCCTATCTTAACCACACTACCTGGCAAGTAACTCAGCTTCAGGTAGTCAGCTAGACATTGGTCCATAAAGTTATTAGAGGCGCCAGTATCCACCAGTACAGTGGTGCTAAATTTCCCTAAATGGGATGAAAGGATAGCAGACAGTAGAAAACCCCTGAATGGTATTGATTAATAGCAGTCTATGCCAGAACATCACCAACAAACTCATCCTCTGTCATTAACACATCAACATGGTGTGTTTTGGAATCATAGAAGGGGGAGGGATAGTTGGCCACTCTTACTACTGAGGCCACATACCCCACCATACCTTCTACAGGTGCATATACAGTATCATACTTAAAACGAAGTTCTTTAACCACTTTCTAAGAGCCACGGATCATGGTAGGGGTCAAACGAGGGTTCTCAGGTGTTATTTGATATACTGTAATAGGGTTCTCATCCAAGAATAAGAGCTAGTAAAGGCTCAGAGGTTTGAGAGAGATTTACGTCATAAAACGCGTTTTTAGACGTGAACAACGCTATTACCACAATGGTAATGGAAGACCCAACGTTATCCAAAGCCAACACCCCCAGGCCCATATGCGACAATTCCTCCAGCATTATCTGAATGCGCTGTCAAAGAAAAACTTGTTACTTAATTTGAAATTGATAAATTCAGCGGAAAGTCAGAGAATCTTATCTTTCAGACCTCAAAGCGTCCATATCCACCAGGTACAAATATGAAAGGTGGATACTTTCCAGTTGGAGGCAACTATAATAATGCCAAGTTTCTCCAACTTTTGAGAAAACAAGGAAACAGTGGTGCAGCTAACAAAAGCCAAAGCCCACAGCTGGCGCCCACTGTTTCCAATTCAGAAAAGTTCCACACAGAAAAAGTTTGTGCACATAAAAACAAGTGGTTGGTTGACTAATGTATGGAAAAAGTCTATAACTCTCCTGTTTCCATCATGGTGGTGCTTGGTGCACAGAACCAATTAAAGGAAACTAGCCGTTAGAATAAAAGTCACTATTTCCCAGCAGAGGGTGCTGAAACAGTAATAACTCAAGCAAAAGTGAGTGATTATTTAAAGTAAAAATCCAACCAAAAATGATGCAGTGCATTAAGGAAGAAACGGTAAATGTCCCAGGTTGGAGGGAACCTGGGAGAATCAACGGTGCATAAGGTGAAAGCCTAATCACATATAAAATGTGGATGTTAAGGTAGCGTGAGACCTCCTCAAATAGGTCTGTGCACAGGATCTTTTGAGATATCATAATAAAATGGTTAAAACGTGGAAAATGTTTATTGGGAAGTCGACTAACAAGTAGTGTTGATCATGGGAAACAAACTTGAATTTTTCTGAGGAAATATGGGGTTTGCTGAAGTGGGCCCAAGCATCGACCCACTAATAGGCATACACTACCATCCAGATAGGTAGAATACACTAAAACTGACTTCACTCATGTAATTGATTGATTTTGGATTCGACCCAAACATGTGATTTTATAAATGGAATGGGTTTTAATTCCTGTTCCTCTGACAACCAAACTGAACCATCTGCATTTATTACATAAAACATTCATTTTAACGCCTGGAGTGACATAAGGGGCTGAGCGTTTGGCACCTCACTAGTACCAACCTGAGCATATTTCGCTTGTACCCAGCGTTGGTCCAGTGTGCGCCTGAGGTCAGGGAGGGCCTGAAGATTCACCTTCTGGGCCTCCCAGCTCCCAGCCTTATCATTGGGGCTGGTCCCCACTATGATGTCATCTACCCATGACACCATAACTTACCACTCCATGCACTGCGTTTCTAATTTTGGCTACTCCCTCTAATGATAACCATCCAGTCTAAGTTACTGCAGTTCTAGCACCATCTTCAGGGCTCTAGTGACCTTGCTACTAATGACTAGTTACTGGTGTTGGCCCTGTGAACCATGCACCATCACGCAGGAAACGGGAGAGTTATATACACTCTCCTTACACCCAGCTCTCAGAAAGATACAGAAGGCTTATGGGATTGAGGCATACTAGACGAGATTACTCGAAATTATTTGGCCAACAACTTTTACTTTTTTACAATTAGAAAAGCAAGGACCCTGCGTCTTGAAATCAGTGTGTTGTTAACCTCTCATTCAGATCTGACATAGGTCCGGTTTTTCTATCAAATTTGTGGTTATACTCAGCAGAGCAATTAAAATTATGTAATTCAAGATATTCCATTGAGGGCTATCATAATCAATCATTATTAAGGGCCATCAAATCATAATAGGGCTAAAATATGTTAAAAGTTTCCTTAATGGTTATACAGCAAGAAGATCTTGCTGTTTAGTCAATCTGATTAGGAGCCTGTTTTTGCACTTAGGTCTATACTTCCTGCCCTTAGAGTAATCCAAGTGCTTTGAGCTAATTTATGTGTACCCTCTTCAGATTAAACGACATCAGTTGTTAATTTTGTGTATATTTTACTAATATAATAAGTACATAACATTCATGATTCTAGAATATTGAATGAACATGAGCTTGATGGCAACAGAAGGTCGTTCTGTTTGTTTTCTAGTCCCTCACAAGCAACTCTCTGGGTTTACTAAAGTTATAAAGGACCTAATACTGGCCTTTTTTATTGGGTATAGTGTTTTTTCGTAAAAATTAATTTAACTTGGGTTGTGAACCAGATATGTTACACCATATCAATATAAGAAATTATCCACTAATTTGCTTGCATTTCATTAAACGTTCAAAATTATTTGATGAAGTGGCAGATGTTGGAATCTTTGCCCACTTTTTCAGCTTCATCAATTATGATATATCTGCTTGTCCACTTGAAGATTCAGCCTGGTAATGGATGTTAAAGTTATTATTTTTTTAACAATAACTATAGTCCCAAAAATTATTCTCACCAAACAATTATTGGTTTGCCAGATTACAACTGCTAGATTGATGAGTGTTTTGCCAGGGATGCTCCGAACAATAAACAAGTGATTATGGAGATTTATTACAAATAACTTATTTGACTTGTAGGAGTCAGTCAGGTTTAGATGCCAATTAATTAATGGGTTTATGAGTTATTGGCTAGTAATGTCACCTGTGATAGAGAAATTTTTGAGTTAAAATTTTTGGATCACAATCTGCTGTTTATGGGTAAGAGTCCCATTACAAAGCAGGTTGTTACTTTTTTAGCACTAGTGGTGCCCAATCAAAAAGGGGGAGCTGCCATGCATCTTTATTTGCAAATGGGCTGTAAAAACCGCAGGTTTTTCACTGGTGTACAGGTTTGCTTAACTACTGACTCTGGGAATAAATACAAATTTGCTAATTGTATGAAGACATTTAGCCTAGTCAAGTTTGGATAGATAGGTAGCTTCGTCCTTACTTTGGCAATATAAAGGTTCAAGTGACTTCAGCCTCACTCTGGCAATATATAAGGATTCAAGTGACTTCAGCCTCACTCTGGCATTTACTTAGACAGGAAGTACTTCTTCACAACTTCACTTTGAAGTAAACAATCAACAATTGAAAACAACAAAGTATTCACAGTACTAAGGTGTTTATTAGTAAAGTGAGGGAATATTTACAGGGTAAAATGGTGAAGGACATGTGTTAGGGTATTTGTGGTAACAACAATATTCTCAGCACACCTAGCTAATAAGAAAGGGATATCCATGATGGTTTCGACATGCCTAGCCAACAGAAAAGAGATATTAACAATGGTCTTGGCACACCTAGCTGATGAAAAGAGATACTCACGATGGTCTTGGCACACCTAGCCAACAAAAATAGATACTGGTTCATTTTTGGGAAAGATTCCTGCTAATTTCCATGAGGGACAGCATATTTAACTCGCCATTTGTATCAGCCTATATGTCAGCTACTGAACCTGACAACTTCCCATGAGTAATTGCTCATTTTGAGCCAATTTACTCATATCCATGTTGTTGGCAACAATTTTTGACAAAATAGGAATTATAATTCTCATAAAATTTGATCCTCTATAAATTACAATTAACCATTTAATTGGTTGTTATCACCAAAGAGGTGATATAATTGATCATTGTCTCAAAGCTTAATCAATAAGCTAAATTAAATTAATGAACCAATTTATTTTACATTAATTGAAGCTTAAATAATTTGCAAGCTGGATAATGTGGTCATATAAATTCACACACATCCACCCGCTTGACCAGATTATCAGTTAAGAATGTCTTCATTGAATAATTCCTTCTATGAACAAATCTTATCTAGTCTGAACTAAGCGGATGCCTCCCATTTTTGAGCAATGTCACAAACTGCCCAAAGGGGTATCCTTTCCAGTCCAGCTAGATCCAGCCCTCCCAGGTCAAATTGATCTGGCAATCCCCTCTTTTGCTCTTCCCACAACGGTGCCAATTTCCAAAGAGGGGACAGGGTTGGCTGTTTCATCATTAAACTCTTGTTCATTCATCCTCATTCTCTTGTCACCAAGCTCAATTTCAATGCATTACTGAATTCAGCTCACATTGTTCTAAATCCAGTAATTACCCTTGCGCCTAATAGAGCAATTTCTCCTGACTTGGATCAATCTTTCCTAATTGAATCAGATCTTCTTCCTGAGTTTCTTTTTTGGATTGGCCAATTTTATCAACTGACTATCCTGTCTACCAAGTTGACAATTGGTAATGACGAGCAGGTTAAACTTCCATACCAGGAACTTTGGGGTAACTTGGCTCAGGCAGTTAATATCTCTTTTGCACCTCATGACCTTGATAGTTTACTTGATTGGGATTCTGCCCTCTTTGCACTCCAATTCGCAGAGCAAGTACTTTGTGCATGGGCTACTTCGCTCCCTGCATTGCCAAATTTCCACCATTCATTTTCTTTTCGCTTTCAGGAGGCCTGCAGCCACCGCTACAAGATGCTGTTCATTGCCTGCACAATTAATTCACAGAGGGGACTATCCAGCGATACCTTCCATTAGTGGCATCAAAGAAGAGCTTGCAATTTACAACCCAAGGCTTAAAAAAAATAAAAAAATATTTTTTTGAATTTATTTTTTCTTTTTTTATATTTTTTTTTCTTTTTTAGCACTACTTGGCCCAAAAAATATTTGAGGTGGGTTGACCTTGGGACAGATATACCACAGCGAGAATTTTTCTAGCCAGTACAGGTTTTGAAATCAAAACCTGCACTAGGAATGGAAGCTGCTTTACCTGACAGGCTAACCACCTTATTTTTCTTTTTATAATAATATTAAAATTTTTTTAACGCAGATTTATTAACCTTATTTTTAATTAATATTTTTTTGACAAATATATTTATTACCTTATTTTTAATTACTGTTATTTATTAGCTTATTATTTTTTCTTTCCCTTTTTTAGCATAATATATTAATAATATTATTATTAATTCCATTTTTAAGCAATTTGATGTGTACCCTATTAATCACATGACCATAAGACATATTTTTGATCATGTAGGCATCATTTGCTGTTTTGGCAATAACCTCAAATGGTCCTGACCATAATGCATCTAGCATATTTTGGCAACTGAACCCATGTGTATCACAATAGGCTACTCGTTCTCCAATGGCAAATTCCCTAAGGTTGGATCAACTCTTATCATTGGTTTTTTTGTCTTGAATCCTTCTTTTGATTGTTGTATTATAAGCTTGAGATTGGAGATCCACTATAGTATTTGTGAGCTGATATAGGTGTTTATCTGCACTCATCACTGGAGTCATCATCTTGTGAAATAATCCACAATTTTGATCAAGATTATTGGTCAACAAAACATGAAATCCTTTTATCAGGATATCACTAATACTAGGTAAATTTTCTCAGATTCGCTCCAAAGGGTTTGTAAATTGTTACAGCATTTTCATTCACTCTAATAATTGATAGATGGATATATTGGGGATCCACCATAATATCCACTTCTAATTGGATATTTCCCCGGTGGTCTGCTGATGATCCTGCTTCCTCATTTCTTTGATGCTCCATATTAGTTAGATAATTTGGCGTTATCTTATTGTGAACTTGACTCAACCCCTGTAGTGAGCACCACGTGTAAAAACCGTGGGGTTTTCACTGATGCACAGGTTTGCTTAACTACTGACTCTGGGAATAAATACAAATTTGCTAATTGTATGAAGACAATTAGCCTAGTCAAGTTTGGATAAATGGGTAGCTTCGGCCTTACTCTGGCAATATAAAGGTTCAAGTGACTTCAGCCTCACTCTGGCAATATATAAGGATACAAGTGACTTCAGCTTCACTCTGGCGTTGATACTTAGACAGGAAGTACTTTTTCACAACTTCACTTTGAAGTAAACAATCAACAATTGAAAACAATAAAGTATTCACAGTACTAAGGTGTTTATTATTAGTAAAGTGAGGAATATTTACAGGGTAAAATGGTGAAGGACATGTGTTAGGGGTATTCTTGGTAACCACAATATTATCAGCACACCTATCCAATGAAAAGGATTTCCACGATGGTCTCAGCATGCCTAGCCAACAGAAAAAAGATATTAATGATGGTCTTGGCACACCTAGCTGATGAAAAGAGATACTCACAATGGTCTTAGCACACCTAGCTGACAAAAAGAGATTGTGGTTCATTTTTGGGAAAGAGTGCAGCTAATTTCCATGAGGAATAGCATATTTAAATCACCATTCATATCAGCCCACATGTTGGCTACTAAACCTGACGATTTCCCATGAGTAATTGCTCATTTTGAGCCAACTTACTCATATCCATGTTGTTGGCAACAATCCCTGACAAAATAGGAATTATAATTCTCATCGGATTTGATCCTCTATAAATTACAATTAATCATTTAATTGGTGACTATTGCCAAAGAGATGACATAATCAATCATTGTCTCAAAGCTTAATCAATAAGCTAGATTAAATAATTGAACCAATTATTTTAAATTAAATTGAAGCTTTAATAATTTGCAAGCTAGATAATGTGGTCATATAATTCCCACATGGGCCAAATAAATGGATTATTTAAATAATAAAATTCCTAATATGGCACCTCAGCTAACAGCCTAGGAAGCTATATCAGAAGAGGAGAAAGCCTTGGGGAATCTTTTGTCCAGCGCCCACTTTAGTTAGCAGACCATGGCGGACAGCATCAGGGTGGGAGCATCAGTGACATGTGGCATAAGGAGGTATAATTGTGGGTTTTCTTCAGTATTGAGGCTGGGGGTGTCCATCGCCTCAACATATTGAGATAGTTGATGCTCAGCAAAAGTGATGAAAGCAGGCACACAAGTAAATGACTTGATGCGCTGGCAGGTTTCAGGGTAAGTGGGGTCAAAAAGAGAGGGGGCTTGCTGCTAATGCAAGTGTGACTTGCATCAAAAGCAAGTTCCTCAATTTTGTATTTTTCATCCTCCTCAAAATCATGGGGGAAATTTGGGATGGGAATACCCTCATCAAGGGGTTCCATTGCCCCATGGAAATGTTGGCAGAGGAGGGCGTTGGCAGGAGCTCCTAAACAGGTTGTTATAATTTAGGGATATTTTGATTCGAGTTGAGCGAAGACTTTGGGACACGTTCTTCAATTTAGCCCAGAAGAAGTCGCAGTCAAGTAGGGTAGAGAACCTAATTAATTCAATAGGGAAGATAATCATCTCGCGCTATCCTTGAGGGTTAGTTCGTGGCAATGGCCGCCGTCCCTTTCAAGATGTCAACCAAAGAGTTGTGCGCCAGTCCCTATAAAATTCCTTGTGATGTTTATAAATTAAGCAGATTTTATTGAACTAAACCTTTATCAATAAAGTTTTTAACATTTAGATTATTTGATATTGTGATTAGAGTTGTATAGACAAGGAGATCTTTTTCCTTATTGTTGCTTGTCTCCACGGAATCTGTGACAAGAAGGAAGAAAAACTTCTGAACCTTATCTTAGGTTAAGTTCTACCAGACGAAACAATCAATAAGTTCCTACAGTTCCAGAAGAATTCAAGATTAGGGCAAGCACCAGGTTGGCGTTGGCTATAAAAGCTACCTTTGCTATCAGAATCTCAACCAGAGTAGTAGTCTTCATACTACAACTGCCCATTATAATCTATTATCAGCAAGTCAAACAGTGTACATACAAGGAACCTTTGCAGTTTAACAAGGGAGCTGAAGCGAGTATTATCCAGAAAGAGGAAATAAATCATGAAGATTAAACAATTAGTGCTCTATTGATTCACTACAGGTCCCAAATTTTAGAGTAAATAATAAAATTAATCAGCTTTAAAACAGTGGATGTTGGTGCACTTTAAAATTCCTTGGTTCTCCCCATCAATAATTATTAAAAGAATTATTTATCCTTTTGTGTGATAGTAGACTATTAGAAGCTCAACTATATTACTAATAGAGATTACTGTCACTTACCATATTTTGATAATGCATAGAACGTATGGGCAGCACACAAACCTTTCTGTTGATTTAACTTTTGTCTATTGGTAGATTGACCTGCTAAAATGAGAACAGGAGAAGTGCGATATAGTTACTGCCTGTGATAATACCAACCCACTAAGATGCTGCAAAGACTGTGTAATTCACCAGCATTGTTTCAGCGAGGTATGGATATCATATTATAGGATTTAGATTTCTTTTGTGTTAGTGTACTTATCCAATATAAACGTTAATTCCAAGACAATTACTCAGAATTTGAAACAACTTAAAAATTTTCTACTGCCTTGCCAAAGCTATTCTGAAAGCATGCCAAATAACTGTAACTTCTTCTGAAAACAAATTAAATATATGGGGTTTTAATTGACAATTATAGCTACCAGCCTCAGCTATTTAATATTTTAGCATTCAAAAGGTGACGCGCTCAAGTAGCAATCGCAATATTTAGGTATTTCTTAGAATGATTGGATACTCTCACTGGTTTGTCAAAAATCTCTTAAAACAATGAGCCTTTGTTTTATTTTACTATAAGAAGAAGTACCTTTTGAGTGGACATGGAACTACACATTGGTTTTCTAATAAGTTGAGGCTTTGCCTCAACAAAGCGCCAATCTTTATGTATCCTAACTTTGATAACCCATTCAGAATAAATGTATGTGTACCTCACCACCGTAGATGTATGCTTTTGAAAATGAATAATGAATGTATTGAGCATCCAAAACCTTATTGTAGCTGAACAACGGATGTGCATGAACAAAATTATACTTTATCTGAGAAGTATTGCCTGCTATTTATCTATGCGTTTAAGCAAATCCAAGTATATGTCAACAGGCTGAACTTCACAGTAGTAACCAACGATGAATCCCCTGTGATGGTTAAAAACTCTTAAATCCAGATGGCCTTCTGGCCTGTGGGATTTGAAATTAAAGGGTTCTTATTTTACAATAAATAAGTTTACTGGCGTAAAAATCAAAAGCTCAATTTTATCTTTGCTGATCACAGTGGCCTTATCAACCAATTTGGTCAATGAGTATTTTGATAAAAGTTATCTCACCGCTATATCAATGAAACAATGGAGGTTAACTACTTATGAAATCTGAGATTGAATATTATGTTAAGTGTGGGAAAATTCATAAAATCTTTAGTAGCAACAAAAATTTATTTCCATAGCCTTCATAGTGAACTGACCTTATTATTGTGGCTCATAAGGTGATGTGGCATGGTTGATTCAAGATGACGCTTGAACAGTTGAAACAACAGTTTTATTAAAATTAAAAGCGTTTTGATATCCATTAGATTATTAACCTCTACAACTTCATGGTGCAATGGACCCCTTGTTGAGGGTATTCCTATCCCCAATTTTCCCCATAATTTTGAGGAAGATGAAAAATATGATATTGAGGAGCTCACTTTTGGTGTGACCTGCGCTTGCATAAAACGGCAAAAACTTCTCTTTTTAACCCTGATTATCCTGAACCCTGCCAGCGCATCAAGTCTTTCATTTGTATGCTAGCTCTCATCACTTTTGCTGATCATCGACTTGCTCAACATATTAAGGTGATGGATACCACTGGCATCATAAATGAATGAAACCCACAACTATACCCCCTTATGCCCCATGTTGTTGTTGCTCCCACCCCATTGCTGTCTGCCACGGTCTTCCAGCTAAAGTAGGCGCCAGACAAAAGCTTCCTCACCTTCTGATATGGTTTCCTAGGCTGTTAACTGAGGTACCATAATAGAATTTTTTTTATTTTTTAATAATCCTTTTATTTTGGCCCTTTTACAAATAAGATGCATGGTGTCTCCCTTTTGGTTTGGGCACCACTAGTGCTAAAAGAAAAATTATTATTTGCTATAAGGAGTGCCAAGAAGAAGCCCCTACAAGAAGACACTTCATATCAGTTATTCAAACCTGATTTTCTTGGCACACTGTTTCTATTGATGTTGTGAGCTCCTTTCCCAATAGTTATGAGAAAATCAAGTCTACTATAGTGGCCATTAATCAAATCGCCAAGTAGGGTGTAGGCCAAAGCCAATAAGGACCATAGCACCACAACAACGGGTAATTTATGATATAAATACTATATATTGGAATGGATGCTCCCAATTTCTTTCACGGTTCATGGGACTAATTTTATGCAAATGAAATCACTAAGCTAACGACTCAATGGGTTTTTAAAAAAGAAATTTACGCCCTATCTTCATAAAACCAAAGAACCATGGAGCAGATAAATGGCACACTATCGGGCACTATGCAGAAGTTTATGATTGACAAATCCTCCAGGTGGAGCCTGCTCCTGCCCTCCACCGTTTTTGCTTATGCAATAGAATTACTATTTAATGAGGTGGTCCCCATTTTAATTACTTTAAGTTAAGCGTCCTAAGCTCCCCTAATTGTAAATCTTTGTGATCAAACAAGAGAGTCTGAGTTCTACTAGATATTTGAAGAAATTTATGCAGACTTTATTTATGCTTAATAGAGAAAACATACTTAAGTTAATTAGTTCAAAAAATGTCTTTAAGCAAGAAAACGAGGACCAATGATCCTCGCTCAACTTTGCTGTAGGAAAAATTAGTTTAATTTTTTTAACCATGGGCTTGGAAGGACTAGAAAATTGGAGCAAATATGAAGGGGAATTATGAGATCATTAAGAAGTTGCCTTCAGATGCATATACTCTGAATGATCCTTTTAAGAATCATCTCATTAACCTGGTGCATGCTAAGTTTATGGAAAAGAACTAGTAGCGCTCCAGACTAACAGTCAATAGTTCTTGATGACTAATTGACCCCCACTTATCTTTGTTCCTTAATGTTTGTTCATGTGGGGAAATGTTAAAGTTGGTCTGACCAACCATATTTATATTTAATTTGTCTACTTAAATATATAGTTAACTGATATTTAAACAGAGGTTTAAGTCTGTTTCTATATATTCTTAGTGATTCATAGTATTAAATTGCTATAGATTACCTCACCTTTGAGCACAGCTTTTAATACATTGTTTATTATTTTAATATTAAAGAACTATTGATTACCTTGCCTTAGCGCCACCAATTTATGGTAGTTATCCTACATGAAAATCCATTTAAACACTGCTGGTCCAATTCTCATATTGCAAATATCAATTACCTCACCCAGTGGCCCTGGTACTTGTACCTTAATTATATTTTTAAACTATCAACTACTTTTCTCTATGTTGGTGTATACTTGTCACTAATAAGTTCAATATTAACATTTTTTGACCATCTGCCAGTGTCTCAATGGTAATTGGCTAGTTGTTACTGTAGAGTAAGTCTCCTAAGCTTAACCTTAGCAAAACCTCCTTTTCAGATCATTATGCAATTAATCTAAAATCCAACAGTGCTACTAAGTAAACTAATGTTATATATCAATAGGAATGAGGGTTTTTAGTAGGATAGAAGGAGACTGCCAAATTGGAAGAAACTTACTTTTTACTGTAGCTTGCGGAAGCTGAATACAAAGAAAAGCCTATCCACCAAGAGCATTTGAGGCACTGTCACTTTTCATTATTACATGTGTTTATAGTTCTACTTCTATAAAAACATATTTTTAATAAAAAAGACTATATAGTGAGTTTTCCTAAGGTCACTGACTTAAAACAGTAACCATTGCTCTGGTGCTTATTGATCTTTGCTTTTAGAGCTTTGATGCCTAAATGCCAGTTCAAAAACTAGTCTAACAAGAATTTCTAGCTATAATTGACCTAATCCTAAACCTCGTCAATTCACCTGAAACCAGGCTGATAGCAAGTGTCAGTCTTTTCCCTAGGGTAGGGAAGCCAAGACCATGTCTCCCAACTTGCTTAATTATTTTCATCAATCTTGGCTTAACATTAAAATTAATTTAAATCTTAATTGATGTTTATCTGGCCTATGTAACGGATCAGGAGGCACCTGATCCGTACATTGGTTCAAATTGGGTGGAGTTCGGTCTGATGTGGCCCTAATTCAATGCGCATCAAACTTAGTAAGTTTGAAAATGGATGAAATCGCCATCTCAAACCCAAATCACATCTGCAGAATATTGACGGGCTTACATGGGGTGTGGATGGTGATCCAATGGGATGGCAAATCTTTGCTAACGATATAGTGGTCAGGGCTCAGAAGAGTTTAATCAAAAAAAGCCTATTCCATATTTGCAGTGCACTAATTAGGGAAGATGTTGCAGCCCTGAAGGGCAGTTGCATCTTCTATGAGGAAAAATGGAATTCAAATATAAAAGATATTTGCTAGCTTGGACAACATAAGTTTTACTTAAGTAAATATAAGTAGATCAGATCGAAGATATGAGTTCAACCAGTGAGCTCAGTGTGGCGTTGGCACCATTCTCGGCCCTTTCCTGGTCCCAGATTCTGCTGTTGATGTTCAGTGTCATGGGAACAGTGGTATGAGAATACATGGCAATGATGAGACATGATGGTCAGGTTCAGGGATGGGCCTCTGCAGGCCTGTACCTAGTATGGTCAGTAACATGGCTCTTACTGCCCAATTCAATAGTTGCATAATGCGCAAACCCACCCGTTACATTAGACGCAACTTTAATACTTTCTTGTCAATTTTGTGGGGCCTCAAGAAGAGGTGGTGGCCCCAGGAGGGGAGGAATGGTACCGCCATGTGTTGACGGTGGTGATGGTGAGCTTCTCGCTCATGTTTGTAATAAAAGAGGTGATTTGAGTGTGTGGTTTGAGACCTGTTAAGATGGAGGAATGCTAAGGGGGACCTGCATCCCCAAAAGGTTGGGCAGCTTTGCCCATGGAAGCTTTAGAGAAGATCCACCAAGTGGTGTCATGGATTCATAGTCAGGCGTGGTTGGCTCAAGCAACGGGTGGGGAGACCCCTTTCTCATTACAGATTGCACAAATTGTGGAGGCACTACCCCTGGAACTTTCTGGGTGGGTGCAAGAGTTGGTTGATGAGAAAGGACGCCTTCCTGGATCCATGGATGAGTGTGTGGACTGGATTGACCGGGCGGCTTGTCTGGATGAGGAGCAGAATGAGGTGTGGTCAGCTTTGTTGACAGTAGGTCAGGGCTGAGGATCATTGGAAGAATATGGGTAGATTTTCTGACCCTTGGTGAATGCAGCAAGAGTTTCAAATTTGCATTTATCACAAATGTTCAGAGAAGGGATTCAAGCAGACATGTTGGCCACCATTGCAGCTGCTAAAGTTCAGGGTTCATTGGTGGAGAAAATTGCTTTGGCGATGCAAGTGGAGAAGCAATTGGCATTGGCGCATAACTGGCAAGAGGATTTGATGTCCCTAGGAAGGGTCCAGTTGCCCGTTGTAGCCAGCAGAGGATGAGGGGCTGGCGGGGTTCTCCATGGAACTTTGGGAATATCCATGGGGGATCCCACTAGGGTAGCAGTGAGGAGTCAGGGAGAACAGGCCAGGGACCCAGGAAGACTATAGTCCCCACCCTACCTTACCTGCAAATTTGCAATCTGAGAATGCTTCTAACAATAAACCTTCTTCTTCGCTTTATCCTTGGTTATTTATTCTGGTGGAGTTACACTCACATAGTTGGGCAGAGAAGGTGCTTGCCCTGGTAGATACAGGGGCTGAGAATAATTATGTGGAGTTCGCATTAGCAGAACATTCAAAGTTGGAGATGAGAAGGGGTCCTGAGGTAGCGTTTGCCAATATATCAAGAAAAACCCAATCGTGGGTTATGAAGCCCTTGATTGTCATTCAGCAGAACCCCTTTTGGTTGAAGGAGGGTTTCTGTGTGATCCAGAATCTATCCCACCCCATAGTGCTGGGGATGTGATGGTGGCATCACTTCAAGCCAAGGATTGATGTGTTGCATAAAAACAATTACCTTATCACCCCAGATTAGACCTCAGATGATGTGGAAGATGGAGGTCAGGGGTGACGTCCTGAATAGATGCAGGAGCTTAGGGGGGATGCAGGAGTAGAGATACCACCAAAATATAACAACTTCATTGATGTATTTGGTCCCATCAGAAGTTCGCCCTTTTCCCCTATGGGCTCTTTCACATTCTCATTTCAATTCAAGGAGGGATCGGAGCTTCCAAGAGGATGCCTGGTCTATACTCTTAATGAATGGTCCAGAGAAGCATTAAAGGCCATGTGGAGTTAATGTTGAACAAGGGTTTAATCAAGCCCTCCATGTCTCCAGTGGTGTCTCCTGTGTTGCTAGTACTGAAGGCAAGTGGCGATTTAAGCCCATGTGTGGATTACAATGCTTAAACATGGTCATGGAGCTGGATCCATATCCAATGCCCCTGTTGATAAATATTCTTCCAATGGCTACCAGATTAATGATGATTATGAAACTCGACCTTGTGGATGCGTTTAATCAGATTCCAGTGATACTGGAGCATCAGCAATACACAGGATTCAGGTTCCACATGGGGGTGTACCAATATTATGTGATGCCAGTCAGGCTAAGGAATGCTCCAGCAGTGTTCCAGCGGATGATTAGCCATGTCCTTGGGGAGTGATTGAATGATGCTGTGCCACTTATATGGACAATATTCTAGTGTTCTTGCAGTCCCAGGAGGAGCATGTACCAGATGTCTGGGTGGTTTTAGGGTAAATTGCCATATGGGTTTAAGGTTAAATCCCTCCAAGTGTGAGTTCAACCAAAGTTCATTAACATTCCTTGGCAATGAGGTATTCCAGAATGGATTGGGGGTGTGTCCAGATAAGCTTTGGGCGGTGCGGGCATGGAAAGCCCTAACGGATCAGATGGGGTATAAAAATTTACTTAAGCGGTTGTTATTGGCAAGCAACCCAGTGACCTTTTTACTTCACAGGTTCAGTTTCCTTGTGCACTTTGTCACATTGTATATAATGAATTATTAATCAATAATAGTATGGAGACTATTATCTGTAGTTAAGTATGAATTATATTTTGGCCCAATTCTTGGCCAATATTCCTGACTAAATACTCATGATGTCATACTCATAGGGATTCATTCCCTTCCTCTTGTCCAACCAATATTTGCCGAGATGCCCTGGCGACAATTTCTTCAGCCTAACATACAGTTGGAAGCTATCACTAATTGTGGCTCCTTCTTCTCTACATCCCTGCTCAGATCTTTACTCTTCTCTCTGAGAGTCTTCCAATTATTGCCCTCTGCAATAATATTCTTAAGACAGAACAACACAATAGAAGTTGATAAATAGATTAAAAATATACCAAATGTATAATATTACTTTTCTCATAAATAATGTTTTTTTATTATAGTAAATCAAGGGAATATATATAGTGGAGTATTTGGCTTGTTGAGAATCTATATGACTGGATGACAAGCCACTATTATGACCATGTGAATCATTGGAGTTTTTCCGCTGAAGGATCAATGGACAGAATCCGCTGAGGATGATTCAGAGCTATAAGTGATTGGTCGCTTTAGGATAAGGAGACAATGAGTCATAATGTGTCTTATTGGATTTCCTTTAAAATAGGGCAATAAGGCGATATCAACATTCGACAAAAGGATATTGGATTGCCTCAAATCAAGGTGATAAATGATTAAAGAATAATAAGCTGAAACCAATGAAAAGGTGGTGACATGAATAAACTAAGCGGAAGGGTTGGTACTGACAGATGCCACTGGGATTTCAGTGAAATGAGGGGACTGGAGAAGTAGGCTTGAAAGGTTTTAGAAAGAAGAGGAAAAAAGAGTGGACCAGAGGAGAATCCGCTGAAAATATATTTTAATAGAGAAGTGGTTGGGAAAATTTCTCCCATGTCTATTATAAATTAAGTGGTTACAGATGTATCAAAAAACCTGAGATCGTCATATTGACCATTTTAATTGTTCAATGGGGGAAACCCTGTGCAAATAACCCTTTAGTGGGTACATACCAAATCGCCGAGATACAACAGTGGTGCTCACTACAGGGGGCCCATTGACCAATAACAAATATATGAAAATCTAACTGCCGGCTATGTTGCATTCAGGTTATTAAAAATGAAATATGCACGAAACAATGGCCTTGGGGCCTACAAGGAGTTGAGACTCGTGTTAGATACTGGTTTTAAAAGCAGGATGAGTTGCTTCAGAAGGTTTACAGTGATAAGTTGCCGCCATTTGATCACAAAGGAAATATTCATGGGTTCTTTTGCTAATTTGAGTTTGCTTCTGAAGGTACTTCAGATAAACAGTGGTCCAAGCTGTTACTCTCCTCTTTGGACATTGGAAGTGCTGATCAAGTCATTTGTTACCTCTCAGCTAGTCCCGTTTCATACCATGAAGTTAAGGAGATGGTGTTGCAATTGTTCAGCAGAACTGCAAAATTGTCGCAGCGGAAAACTGAGTTCTTGACCATTGGGTTTCAACAAAAATGAGACCCTCACCGCATTAGCTGACTGATTTACCATAAAAGCGCATGTTCTGATCAGAGCAGGCATTCTATCCAAAGTTAATGTGTGTATGGCGATGTCCTCAGCGGCGAAGCCATACCCTGAGCTTTACAATGTCATAGCTCCGTTGTTAGAGCCTAACGTACCTCTTCTTAAAATTGTTAAATTTGTAGGTTGCTTATCTGTAAATTTTACTCCAATTAATACTGAGCAAATCCACACTGTCACAGTTATTCACCCTAATCATGTGGGAAGAGATAACCGGTCAGAAAGAATCTCTTCAGGATAATCTCCTTCGTCCAATGGGCATTTCTTGATCTCTGATTAACATCGAACCAATTACTGATCTGGGACTAACTATGCTGACAGGGGGCGGTCGTTATACTGTTGGGGGTCTAGTTACATCGATCCTTTTCAAAATCATCTACCAAATGAACCAACTTATCCTAAACATGGCTGTAGGTTTTATGGAGTAAGTTTTTTTAATAGTGGTCATACTGGACACATGGGATGATGGTGTCCCAACCGACGGATCCCTCCCTTGCAATGAGAGCAGGGCTATCAGGGAAAAACCTGAGTGGAGTAGAGAAGGGACTCTCTACTTCCACTAACTTGAACTTACTAGTCCCTCCTGAGTCTACTGTGTTAAATATAGCTGAAGCTTCTCAGTATGATGATACATTCCTCTACCACCCGCTAGTTGGGGGAGTAAATGTGCTGACACAAGCGCATGTTGAAGAAATGGCGGACAAAAACTCTCCAGATCAACCGAAGCTTTATGCTTATCAAATGTTTGACCAAAATCTGTTAAATCAGCTAGAACTGGTAGCAGATGCCCTGTCCCTGAGGAGAATAGACGTCGCCCTCCCAGTGGACACTATTGTAACCAGATACCCTAAAATCAGTGTGGGTATTATGAGTTTCCTGGGAAAACATGAAACCTTAAGTGTACACGTAGTGAATAGCCAGGATGCATCTTACTCAGAATGCACTTACTGTGACATTGTGGTAGCTAAAACTCAGGTACGGGCTATCATTAATATGGGCACACCTGTTAATATTGTCTCCACTAAATTGGTGGCAAAGTTGTCTTTAAAAACGACATAGACAACTGGGTGGTGTATGGGACCGCTGGAGCTGGAACCACTACTTCTGAGGGAGCATATAGCGCTCTTCCCTTGCGGTTTAAATATTGTTGTGGTGGCTCCAGAGGTGGTATTACCAAACAGTAACTACGATTTATTGATTGGAACTGCATTTATGCGACATTATGGGGCTATAGTTGATATTATGGAAAAGACCCTAGCCATTGTGGGACAGAGAATCTATATATATTTATCCTCTAGTAGAGCGCTGAAGAGTTCAGCGCATATGGGACAGATCAACCTTGCCTACAGCGATGGGGTGATTCCAGTGCGCTATCATTGCTTAAAAGAAAACGCGGGCCCTTCCTCATCAGATATATGAATACCAAGGGTTACTGCTTAGAGAAGCTGGAGCTATATCCATTCCCTCTGGACATCAAGTAATAATCGATACTGAGTTAGAGGTGGAAGTGCCAGCTGGGCTCTATGGGGAGATCATTGACCCTAATCAGCAATCACGGCTTGATCCCCATGTGGCTCCCAGCATCATACTACCAGGCCATGTGGAAATCAAAGTACTGATAGCAAATCTTTAGAACAGTCCCATTTGAATCCGCCAGCATCAGATTATAGCATATTTACATCTGAGTTCAGTTGAAGAGATCAACCAGGTTCATGAGTTTGATTCTCTGGATGAATTTGGTCTGCCCATCGAACTGCCTCTCAGCAGAATGGTGGTTGTACCATAGGAAAATTTATCTGGGTTATCAGAAGATCAGAAGGAGCGGGCGAAAGCGCTATTTCAGAAGTAAAAAGAGATCTTTGTGGTTGACAATCATGATCTGGGGTGCGCTTGGGGATTGTTCATCAACTTGATACTAAGGATCATCCACCATCAGGTCTTGACCAATCTGTCGATCATGGGCAGCTGAAGAAGTTGTCACTGAGGAGATTGAAAAGCTGTTGGAGCAGGGAATGCTCGAACCATCTAAGAGTCCATGAGCTTCACCTGTCCTAATTGTTAAAAAGAAGGATGGCACTAACCGTGTAGTAATCAACTACTGGAAGCTCAATAGCATCACCAAAAAAGATTCATACCCTCTGCCAAAGATTGATGATGTGCTAGATTGGCTAGGTGGAGCTCGCTACTTCTTGGTTATGGATTTGATATCCAGTTATTGGCAAATTGAGTTGCCCATGGATGATCAAGAAAAATGCGCGGTAATCACCTCAAAAGGGCTTTTCCAACCAACACGCATGCCGCAGGGACTATGTAACGCCCCAGCTACATTTCAACGAGCAATGGATACTATACTGAGTGATCCGAAGCTGTCATGCATCCTTGTGTATCTTGACAATATCAACGTCTTCTCTCGCATGTTTACTGAGCATCTCACTCATTTGGAAGAGGTATTTCGCCAAATGGCTGAGGCTAATAAAAAATCAAGCCTCAAAAATGCCACTTCTTCAAGGATCAGCTTGAGTATCTTGGGTTTGTGGTGGATGTTACTGGGGAAAGTCCTCATCCAGTTAAGGTAGAAGCCATCCAGAGGATGACTAAGCCTGCTAATAAACGGGGCATTCAGGTGTTTCTGGGAATGGTGGGTTACTACTGACAATTCATACCCAATATAGTTGCAACAGAGGTCTGCTGTTTGAGCTACTGAAGAAAGATGCCATGTTTAAATGGATGGAGTGACGTCAATGTGCCTTTTTACACTTCAAACGGCATTAGTCAGTGCGCCAGTGTTGCGCTATCCTATTTTGATAAGGAATTTATAGTGCAAATAGATTCGTCACTTTCCACTGTTGGGGAAGTCCTGTCTCAGAAGGACGATGATGGAGATGAGCATCCCGTGGCATACTATAGTCGCAGCTTGAATTGCCATGAATGAAATTACACCATAACTAAGTGGGAATGCTTAGCGGTGATCTATGCATAAAAACAGTTCAAGTCTACTTGCATGGAGTAAAGTTTAAAGTCATGATGGATCATGTATTGTTGCGATGGTTACAGAATTTGAAAGAGCCTGAAGGGTGGCTAGCCCAATGGGCTCTTAAGCTGCAAGCTTACAACTTTGAGATTTTACATCGACTGGGAGCTAAACACCAAAACGCTGATTGTTTATTGAGATTACCAACAATTGCAGTTACGGCGGATTTAAGCAATATAATGTTTGACAAAATGCTCAGAGGAAAATATGAAGATGAACCGCCTCAAATAATCAAGTTACTAGAAGAACTCAGGACCAATACATTCCTAAGAAATGGGGAATTGTATAAGCGTATAGGGGACGTTACCATGAATATCCCAAGGCCTTCTAACCGCTCAAATATTATTATGAGTGCACATCGAGCAGTTGGCCATGGCAGAGTCTGAAAAAATCTTGAATTGTTAAGACCGAGGTATTATTGGGAAAGCATGCAATATGACGTGCTTGAGACCCTGTCTTGCTGCCACCAGTGCCAGGTAGAAAAGCCGCTCCACCAGAAGACTTCATACCAGTTGGTAAAGCCTCGCTTTGCTTGGCATACCATCTCTATTAATGTCATGGGCCCTCTGCCAACCAGAGAAAATTGGTATAAGTATATCCTGGTGGCAATTGACCACTTGACTAGTTGGGTGGAGGCGTGAGCCATCTGGGATCTGGGGCAGTTACTGTGGCTAAGTTTGTAATGGAATGTATCATACAGCGTCATGGCTTCCCACAGTTTATATTTACTGACAATGGAACCATCTTTACCTCCCACATTTTACCTAGGCTCAAAGAATTAATGCCATCTGTGGGGTCCTAACAACCCCGTATTACCCTGAGTCTAACGGAATGGTTGAGCGGGTTAATGGGACTCTGGTGAATATACTCTGGAAGCTGGTTATGGTTTGACCCTCCAATTGGAGTACCCTTCTTTCTACCACAGTATTCGCTTACAATATTAGCTAACATATGGCCACGGGAAAAAGCCCCTTTCAATTGCTTTATGGGCGGCACCCCACTCTGCCTGCGCTGCTATATGCCTGTGTAGAGGACACCGGCTGAGTGGATCTTCAGCAATATTTAACCACCCTAACAAATACGCTGATTGAGTTACAAACTGAAGCGTACTCATTCAGCCTTGCCAAGAAAATCAAAACCCAGGCTACGGACCAAGTATGGTGTAGTGGCCTAAAACAGTTCAAAGATGAGGATATGGTGCTATTCCACAATCAGCACGGGTTTGGGTGAAAGCACAAACTTGCTAATTTTTGGATTGGGCCATTTGAGATAATAGAAAAAACAGGAGTTGACGCTTATACTATCAAGGATCCTGCGAGCAGCCAGATTATAAATTTGATGCATGTAAAGTTCCTTCGACCATATAAGCAGTAATAGCTACTCTAAAATGAATGAATGAATAATAATAGTATATATGTGTGAATGCTAGTGGGTTTTTTATTTTAATGTGGGTTGTCCTTTGAGGTCTTTTGCTTATCTGTCTTTATCTTCCTATCTTTTTTGGCTTCTTGCGGGGTTCTTTTAATTTTGATCAATGGGATTTGTGTTTCTTCTTCCACTGCTTTGGGAATGCCGTAGTTTCTATGGACTCAACCTGGGTTGGGGGTGGAGGCAAAGGCTGCCAAGGTGATAGCAAAGCGCTGGTGTCCGCTCCTGGGCCATTACGCTAGGTTGAAGAGGAGAGGACGGTATGACGGAACTAGGAAAGGAGGACGGACTGGGATTCCAGTGTAACAGGCGAGATGGGGACAGTTCAGCTGGTTGATCAAGTCAGAATCGTTCCTGTCCCACGAAGAGCAGATCTTGTAACCACATGCGTTGATGCTCCCAAAAATTAAGGAGTATGCCAACAGAGGGGGCCAAAGTCATAAGGGGTGGCGAGTGAGCATGTGAGTGCCAGCTTGAGGGGAAAAGGCTGCGCCCAGGGCAAGGAAATCTACAAGGAAGTCCTCCATGCTTGGATACACTATTGGAAAGGGAGTGGTTGCGGTGAATGATGCTCGCTGACCCATTCAAAGCTGTCCGGTGCCGCTCTATTCCTGAACCTAAAGCTATGGCAGGATTCAAAATTAAGTTACCTAAGAGCGCCATGATGAGAAGGTACTGTGATGGATCATCAGCGCTGAGGGCGGTGAATGCCACGGTGACCCTGAAGTAAAGGTGAGTTAATTGGTTGTTGCAGAAGTTTACCCCTAAGGATAAGAAGTGAGTAGGAGCGTGGGGGAAGGACCCTGACCAGCAGGCTATCACCCACTGCACAAAGCACAGCATCCGCTGTATGGATAGAGCCACAGGATGGGTTTTGACAGGAGTCAGAAGCACTAGGATACTAAATCCACTTGCCAGGAACTGGGCCACTTCGTTATGTGAAGGCCCTCAGCTCTGCTCCCCTCCCTAGCGTAGCTAGCCCACAATGTCCCCAAAGGGGGCGCTCCAGGAGGCCAAGTGACCAATGAATTTGGGGAAGAATTTCTTCCTGGGTTAACACGGTTGTGAGGTCCACATCAGCCTCATCTTCATTAGCCGGGGGGAATGGGAACTGGGGAAGAGGGATATGGCCTGGGTCAGGTAACTCTGCACCTAACCACAAACGGTAGAAGAAAGTGAACTCATGAACTCACAGATGTTGGCGCGGAATGATTCACATATTGATTGCAGGAAAAGAGGTATACAGCTTATTGTCCATTCAAAGGGGGGTAGTGTTGAGAATCTATATGACTGGATGACAAGCCACTATTATGACCACATGGATCATTGGAGAAATTCCGCTGAAGGATCAATGGACAGAATCTGCCGAGGATGATTCTGAGCTATAAGTGATTGGTCACTTTAGGATAAGGCAATAATGGGTCATAATGGGTCTTTATAAGATTGCCTTCAAAATAGGGCGATAAGGCGATGTTGACATTTGACAAAAGGATATTGTATTGCCTCAAATCAAGGTGATAAATGATTAAAGAATAATAAGCTGAAACCAATAGAAGATGGTGACATGTTTAAACTAAGCGGAAGGGTTGGTACTGACAGATGCCACTGGGATATCAGTGAAATAAAGGGACTGGAGAAGTAGGCTTGAAAGGTTTTATAAAGAAAAAAGAGGGAAAAAAGAGCGGACCAGAGGAGAATCCGCTGAAAAAATATTTTTTAATAAAGAAGTGATTGAGAAATTGCTCCCGTGTTTAATATAAATTAAGTGGTTACAAGTGTATCAAGGAACCGGTGATCATCATATTGACCATTCTAATTGTTCATTAGGGGAACCCTGTGCGAAAAACCCTTTAGTGGGTACATACTGAATCACCGACATTCAACATGGCTGTCCAACTCTCAGTTGACACCTCTTTGATGAAATGGCAGCTGTTGTTGTTAAATCACCCATCCTCATCTCAGCAGCGATGGTCTTCCCCATCCTGGCTAGGATTCTGTCATTGGACATCCTTGAGACCTCAAATGGAAAGAGTTAGGAAACGTGTCCCTAACGTTTTCCTCTCAATCGAAGCAAACCAACCATATTTGTCTAGCAACCTGCTTAGGTAATGGGACTTATTACCCATTATGGCAGGTCACTCACCAACCAAATGATTCGCTAGTTGCAGGTGGCATCACTCGCCTTGCAACTTGCTATTCATTCCCAATCAGTCAGTGATGAAACCTGACCGATCCCAATTGGTACACCTGATAGTTAATCACTATCAGATGCCCCTATTTCTTTGGCAACTCTGCCCAATGAGATCTTAAGTATTCTTCTGGATCAATCCCTGATGGATACGACCAGGCAAATATCCCAAAATCACCCAAATGTAGTTACTCCAAAACTCGGGCCAACTAATTTCTGACTCACTTCACCTTAAAAAATTTTCCCCTAGCAATACCAGGTAGTCTAGCAGGATGGAAATATGGGCAAAAATCCCAACACATCCCCCTCTTGCTTTGATTTCCAGTGAGAAAAGGACCAGGGCATGAGAACACCGTTTTAGACACTTGGTCAAATACTTCATTGGTTCAAGCGGAGTACACTTGTCAATACTCAATGCTGCTCAGGAAGACCTTTTACATATGGAGTTCTTCCTCTTCCTCCTCGCTACCGCCTTCTCAGAGCACAGTCCCCACAATCTACTGACATACTAGATGATCGATTTATTCATGATGATATTAGTCCCAGGATCCAGTTTTCCCCCATCAGGGTATATGACCTGCTGTCATATTCAGGATTCTTGGTCTGGCATCCTTGATTTCCTGATTTTCTCCTAGTCCTAGACAGGAGACTTTTGTCATCAATGTTTGTTTCATGGCTCAATTAAGAATACTTATTTCTATACGTCCTTGTTATTTTGCTTATAACCTCTTGGCTCAAGTCATTCCTAATTCTTCCCTTGGAGAGCTTATCCCATTAATTTTGAGATTAATTTCTCTGAAATTGAAGCTTAATAGGTTGTAGAGTGCATAATCTCAACTTCTATATAAGTCTAACATCCTCCCTCTCATCCAGCTCATATGTCGAATTCTGAGTTTCAATAACAGCAGCTTTTGATCAGTTTGTCTGATCAAGACCTCCATCTCTTCCAGCAAATGAGTCGGGATGATTGGCGGATCCTCTTCTATGGTCCTTCTAGGACTCATATGCCTAATCTGATTCCAGCAGCTAGTCCTTCTGTCAAATTACTGGAAATGATAACAAATCCCTCCAAAACCAGGTTGGCTATTATTTTGAACAACCCTTGGCTGATTCTTCCTCTGCCATCGATTCCAGAGTTGGACTAAAACTCTCCTAGATTCAGCTCCTTTTGCTGATGCTTTGAACATTGTTGTAGATGCTTCAGAGATTATGCCAGTTGCTCTGGATCTTTCATTTCTTACCAGGCCAGACCTGCTTCCTGAGTTCCTCTTCTAACTCAGTCAATATTACAAACCTGCTATTCTGGTCTCTGAGCTCACCATTAGTAACAGTATTTACTTTGAGCTCCCCTACGCTAAACTTTGGGCCCAAGTCACCATGGCTTTTACTCTAGCACTGAATCCCTCTGATTTTTATAACATCTTAGATCAGGATACTGCCACTTATGCTCTTCACTTTGCTGGCCAAGTTTCTCAAAGTTGGTGCATGAAGCTTACAGCCTTGCCTGAGTTCCACTGTTCATTCAGCTTTAGCTTCTGAGAAGCCCATAGTCATTGCTTGCAGGATGCAATCTGCTCCTTGCATGACTGTAAGTCTCAGGGAACGTCCTTTGGCTCTCGATCAGGTCATCTTTATGTTCCCAAATAAAAAGACACCAAAGAGGATGGTGGTACCCCTCATCACTCAGGGCGACCTCGCTCACGTAATAGATGAGCGATGGGTAACAGCTCATCTGCTTCAGATCCCACCCCAATACCCACACTTACCTTGGCAGAACTGTTGTGGGGATTTAGTGAAATCTGTGCCAAGTTTACTGAATTGAAATTGGTCAGATCTTATTCAGCTGGCAATCTAGCTGATACCCAAAATTTGAATGGCTGGAAAAGCATGAAGAATGAGATATTGGCTGGATCACCTGATAGTTCCAATTCAATCTTCAGATCAGTTGAACAAATATTGGGTGCTATTGATGAGGGTTTAAAGCCCTCGAATAGTAATTTGGGCGTTGTAACCAACGTGCTGCGTTGACCAAACAAAAGGTTAAATGACCATGCATGGGCGAGTTGGCTGTCCCAAACCAAATCCCAACCAAATGGACCCATCCCTATAAGGGATGGCCTTGGGGATTCCCGTCACCCATCAGGCCAAATGCCATTATGCTAATCATCAGAAATGTAGTTGAGCCCAGGTTCGGATGTTTGAGGTCAAACTGACAGAGACTCAGCCCGCCACCAAATTTTGTGATGTCAGTTCCCAAAGAATAGCCCCCCATTCCCGAACAATTCGCTGGTTAGGACGAACCTGTAGTCCCAACTCCATCCTGTCACTACCCAATCAACCACTATTTAATCAGTTGCATGGCACCAAGAAAATTGTTGGTCAAATTCCTTACTTTCCTTTCCCAATAAAATTTTACCAAAGGAATTTTATTTTTTATTTTACATTCTGACCACATCCCATATGGCTATTCCCTGGTGGTCCATCGCCTCGCACTCTGGGTGGGCTTTACCAATTCTTTTGGTCACCATGGCTCCCTATATCGCCAATTTGGGCCCAGCGAGTCTGACACTTTTGGTTCTACAACCCCGCTCTTGTGAATTTCTGACACCAATACATGGGGATCTTATGGCCCTATGTACAACAATGGAAAGAGAGAATCCATCTCCCTATTGCCCCCAACGAGTTGGGCTCTCAAGCCAAGAATCTCGTTGAGACTATCCCAATAATCCCACCCCATGCAGTGAGTACCACTGAGTTGGGAATGGGTTCAGTGTGGTTTGCCGTTGGGATACTCCTTACCCTGTTGTTATGTCACCACTTCGTGGTATCCCATTTCCTGGCTCCATAGCAAGTCATACAGTTGGCAATGCCTCTGGCATTCTGGCTTGCTTTTTGGGCGCTCACGCATCCCAACTGGCAGGCCAGTCTAAACTCTTCTGCCATTTCCATGACAATGACTATCTCTTCTCTGGCGCTTTCCATCAGTATCTACTGCTGATGGCGTTGATAGGGGGCATGATTCAGCAACCCCAATCAAGCATCCCTTTTTTGTTGCCAGCTCACAAGTCTGATGTTCTTGATGAAGCCCGTCATCAGGCACTCAGGACTAAACTTCTGGCTCTGGTACCATATCAGGATTACTCGTGGTCATTTACAATTGCCTCTTTTTATACTGTTGCTTTCCTCCCCACTCTGGGGTTTCACAATTGACTTCATCCAACATCTCAATTTCCCTTCCCCTAGTCACTTTCTCTCAGGACTTGGTGTCTGCTCAAAAAATGTGGTTTTGTGTAGGTCTCACCATCACTAGAGTCCAATCTCACATCAATTTCAAAAGGCTGTTCCTTCCTACCGTGATCCATCCTCTCTCCCCCAAGAGGCAACATAGGTAGAATCATCCCCGTACTGAGGACAATTATTAAAAATAAAAATTATAAATTTAAATCAGTTAATTCTCTGTGTAGTTTATAACCTTTTTTCCAATAACTTCTATCAATTTTTTATATTTATTCTTTTTTCCCTATGGGACTTACCTTGTTTAAGTTCAGTAGTCCATCTTTTTATTTTTTTCCCCAAAACTAGGTCCTGGCTACTTTAACCTACCAGTTTTCTATTATTCAGAGGTCTTTTTTTGGACTTAACCATCTAGATTGGTTCAGAGGTCCTTTTTTCAGAATTGACCTAATCATCAGGACATGAACAACTTAATGGTTCATTGGTCCTTTAGAGACTCTTTTATTTTTTTATCAATCCAACACTTTAGATACCTAGCGTGGACTCAATTCACAACTCTTCCATCCAAGAGATTCTTGATGGAGTAAGCATCAGTCGCCATCTTACCAATCACTTCAAATGGACATGACCACAATGCATTTAATTTGTTTCTTTTTTTTTTAGTACTAGATGGTCCCAACCCAAGGGCCATCTAATTTGTTTCTTCATCTGATACCATGTGTATAACAATAGGCAACTCTTTCCCCTATTTGATATTCTTCAAAGGCCAGTCAGTTCTTGTCGTCCGTTGATTTCTCTCATATCCTTTTCTTCAAGGTTGTATCAAATGCTTGCAATTGCATATCAATCAGGATACTAATCAGTCAGCTCAGGTATTGATCAGTACTCATCCCTGACATAGGTTCCATCACCAAATATAAAATTGGTGGCAACGCGTCCTTTCTTCCATATAACAATTCAAAAGGCGTCTTTCCCGTCACTGTATAATGACTAATATTGTAGGCGAACATCACTGAACTCAGATACATTCCCCATGAAGAAGTTCTCCCTGCAACTAGCTTCCTCAGCATCGTGGACAGCGTTCTATTGACCCATTCTACCATTCCGTTTGTCTCCGGCCAGTAAGGTACTGATTTGAATCCTTGAATCCCCATTATCTCATTTAATCTCAAGATCACATGAGATGTGAAGTTGTCCCATTGTCACTAAGCAGGACCTGCAGATATCCATGCCGTATACTACTTGATCCAGGATGAACCTCGCAGTACTGGTAGCGTCTACTCTTATTAAGGCCTTTTTTTTGACCCATCTCATCAGATGGTCAATAGCAACTATAATGTACTTGACTCCCCCATGCTCATTGTCAGCAGTCCAATCACATCGATGGACACTGTGTGCCAGGCAAATCCAGGGCGGAACATTCAGTATCCAGTTGTATTCTTATGTGGTTTGTGCAGCTGGCACTCCATGCAACAAGCTATATAATCCTTGACTTTGTAGTTGATCGCTTCCCAGTAATAATACTGGCAAATATGGTTGGTTGTTTTCCTCAAGCCTCCATGCCCACCAACCTCGTGAGCTGCTTGTACTATCGCTGCTCTTTCTGATGGTTTCAAAAATAATAACCGCTTCCCGTTGATCATCTTGAATACTTGTCCATCCATAGTCTTAATGTTTCCCTTGCTTTCCAAAGCGCACCTTGGATTTCTCAGGGCTCGTCCCCAATTTTTCCGTCAACCATTCTCTGGAATAGCTCATCCACCTGCGGGCATACGATCTGGACCATTGGCAATCATGATAAGCCATCCATGTTCTGGCGAGAAGCCCCTGCTCGGTGGACAATCTCATAATCATAGACCTGGAGCTTAAGTGCCCATTAGGCCAGTCATTCTTCTAGCTCACTTAAGTTGTGCAGCCAATGCATCAAAGAGTGGTCCATTACCACCTTAAAGTGCATTCCGTGGGCGTACACCCAAAACTGCTTGCATGCTTAAATAATCGCAAGGCATTCACGTTCAGTCACAGTGTAGTTCCTCTCAGTGGCTGAGAGTGTCTGGCTCACATATGCCACCGGATGCTCATCCCTAAATTTGTCTGCTTGGCTCAGTATGACGCTGATCACCATCAATGAAGCATTGGTTTGAATAACAAGCTCCCAATCAAAATTCAGATATTTCAGATTTGGCAAATTTATCAAGTACCGGCATAACTCATTGAAGGGATCCTGGGCCTCTTCATTCCATATGAATCCTTTTTTTGGATCCTTTAATAAATGGAATAAAGGCTTGGCTATTTGGGAAAAGTCCTGAATAAATCTTCTATAGTATCTGACCATCCCAAGAAACACTTGGATGTCTTGGACACTCTTCAGTACAGCCATCCGTTCTATAACTTCTATCTTCTGGTTTTGTGGCTGAAATCCACTTGAGTTGATTACTTATCCCAGGTATTCCAACTCTTTCTTATAGAAGTGGCAATTCCTTAGCTTGATATTCAGGTTAGCCCCGATCAGCTGCTTAAATACTTCTTCCAAGAGGTGCAGGTGATCAGTAAACGTCCTACTGAACATATATATTGTTCAGATATACCAGGACACACGACAACTTCAAGTCACTCAGTATCGCATCCATGGCCCTCTGAAATGTTTCAGGCGCATTACATAGACCCTGGGGCATCCTCGTCGGTTGGTATAGCCCCTGCATGATAATAATCGCACATTTTTCCTAGTCTTCCTTTGGCAAGTCAATCTTCCAATATCCTGAGATCAGATCCATCACAGAGAAATACTTCGCTTATCCTAAACAATCTTGTACATTGTCGATCCTCAGTAGGGGATACAAATCCTTCTTTGTGATTTTATTCAGCCTTTGGTAGTCAATCACCACCCGGTTGGATCCATCCTTCTTCTTCACAATCAGAATTGGACTCGCCCATGGACTTGACGACGGAACTAGAAGCCCATGCTTCACTAGTTTGCTGATTCCATCCTCCACTACCTCTTCAGCAGCTTTTAATTTTCAGATCAGTCTCATTTTGATCAGCAAATTTTCCCCAGTGCTGACCAGGTTGATCACATCTCTTGCACATTCCAAATCATGGTCATCCTGAGCAAACACTTCCCAATACTCTTTGAATAGTTAGAGTATCTCCTCTTGCTGGCCTTCTGACAGAAAGGAGCTTCTCTTGATCAACCAATAGTTTGATGCTCTTAGTTACCCTGGCTGATAATCCCATTTCATCGCGAGTGGTTTTTCCTCAGTCTTAGCTGTCAGAATTTTTCATCATTTCTTAGGTCCAAAACTCATAGACCAAAAAATAAATTTTATAAATATTTTTTATATTTTATATTTTTTTGTATTTTTCTTTTGGAATGGGACTTGCAAACTACAAAAAGGTTCAGAGGTCCTAATTTTACCCTTCATATAAACTGGGTCCTGGGTACTTAAACCTACCAGTTATCATGGTTTAAAATATTATCCTCTTATGATTTAACCATATATTTGGTTCTTGGTCCTCTTCTAGGACTTGACCAAAATCTCAGGACATAACCATTTAATGGTTCAGAGGTCCTCTGGGAACATTACAGCTATTTTCTCCCAGGCTCAATACTTCTGATTAGTATTGACCTTCACTATATGACAGCAGCGCTGTTTCTTCACTTATAGGCTACTCTTGCCGACTTTCTGGCAATTCTCCTGAATATTAGGCCTTTAATCCAGACTGGTTATTCGTCCAACAGGTCCTAATTTCATCTCTTATTTTGGCAACTGATGCTTTAGATCCTTTTATCTCATTAGCCAACAGTTCCGTCCAATTGTTCCAATCATTTTTCTTTTGAAAACAATTTTCAGCCTTCATGACTATCCTTAATTACACAGGCCGTTCTGGCCTCGTTAGCTTCATCCAATTTCTCCTGAATTGATGAAGTCATTTCCAGTAACTTCTGATCAGTGGTTGAGTGTTATTAAGTCAAACGATTTCCTCCACTACCTTGGATCAATCATTTCCTATTTTGACTTCATCTCTCCATTGGTATGGCAATCTAATTCTCTGGATTGATTGCTTCCTATTTCGTCCAATGCCTCATCTAAACACTCACTCCTCAGGACTATTTAAAGCGGCCCAATTTTACCCTAAGTTGATCCTGCTGTTCCTTGGGACTACATCCAGTGGACCCAATTTCAACCTGAGCTGGCCCTACTGAGCCTTAGGACTATTTACAGCGGGCCCAATTCTAACCTAAGTTGGCCCTGCTGGTCCTCTTCATCTCAAGTAGATGTCCGGTGGAACTGGTTTCCTTGCAGCTTTAGATAGTTCCATATCTGGGCTGCAAGTCCTTTTTCCTGAACTTGAGTATCTTCATTTTGCTTCACTTGGAGCTCCACTGCTGAGCTGGGTGAACGCCACTGTACGTGATCCTCTTCAAATCCTATCTTCGTTACTTCCTTCAGTAACTTATTTCTAAACTTGGAAACATCTTCATAAATCATCATTTTCTATATTCTTCAACTCAACTACCCCTGTAGTGAGCACCAACTTGTAAAAATTCACTTAAGTGGTTGTTATTGGCAAGCAACCCAGTAACATTTTTACTGTACAGGTTTGGTTTCCTCTTGCACTTTGTTGCATTGTATAGAATGAGTTATTAATTGATATTAGTATGGAGAATATTATCTGTAGTTGAGTGTTGATTATATTTTGGCCCAACGCTCTACCAGTATTCCCAATTAAATACTCATGATGTTGTACTCGTAGGGATTTGTTCCCTTCCTCTTGTCCACCTGATCTTCGCTGAGATACCCCGGCGACAGTCTCTTTGCCCAACACACAGTTGGCAGCTATCCCTGATTGTGGCTCCTTCTTCTCTAGATCCCTGCTCGGATCTTTACTCTTCTCTCTGAGAGTCTTCCAATTATTGCCCTCTGCAATAATATGCTTGAGAAAGAACAACCCAATAGAAGCTAAATATAGATTAAAAGTATACCAAATGGATATTATTACTGTTCTCATAAATAATGTTTTTTATTATAGTAAATCCTAGGGAATATATATAGTGGGGAATTCAGCTGTCTAACACTCAGTTGACACCTCTTCAATTAAATGGCAGCCATTGACTTTTTTACACCCATCCTTGTCTCAGAAGCGATGGTCTTCCCCATCCTGGCTAGGATTCTGTCATTGGACATCCTTGAGACCTCAACTGGAAAGAGTTGGAAAACGTGTCCCTAACATTTTCCTCTCGATCCAAGCAAACTAACCATATTTGGCTAGCAACCTGCTTAAGTAATGGGACTTATTACCCATTATGGCAGGTCACTCACCAACCGATCAATTCACTATCTGCAGGTGGCATCACTCGCCTTGCAACTTGCTATTCTTATCCAATCAGTCAGCGATAAAACCTGACTGATCCCAATTGGTACACCTGATAGTCAATCACTATCAGATGCCCCTATTTCGTTGGCAACTCTGCCCAATGAGATCTTAAGTATTCGTCTGGATCAATCCCCAATGGATATGACCAGGGGAATATCCCAAAATCCTCGAACACAGCTACTCTGAAACTTGGGCCAACTGATTTCTGATTCACTTCGCCTTAAGAAGTTTTCCCCTAGCGACACCAGGTAATCTAGCAGGCTGGGAATATGGGCAAAAATCCCAACATGGGGTGTGAAGTTTTTTAGAAATTGAACTTCCTTCGTCAGTTTGTGAAAATCTTTCCCAGATGGCCTTAAGGCTCACACGCTAGACCCAAGATTTAACGTTCATATGGGGAAAGGAGTAAGCATGGGCATTTAAATTACTAAAGTGTAAGTTACTTACCACACCTGTGCTGGACCTTTTGGATCTTGGGAAGCCCTTCGTGGTTGAGATGGACACTTCAAATTATGCTGTGGGAGCAGTATTGCTTCAGGAAGGGGAAGATGGGTTGAAACAACCCATATGTTACTCCAACCACATGTTTCTCCTTTCGGGAAAAAACTACCTGATATACAATATGGAACTTTTGGCAGTGGTGGCGGCCTTACAAGAATGGCAGCATCACCTACTCTATGCCTAGCATCCTTTTGTTATCTGGACGGAACACAAAGCCTTGGAGTATTATCGCAAATCCAGAAAGATGAACCAGCAACAAGCCAGATGGCATGTGGAGCTGGTCTTCTATGATTTCCAGGTGGAGTACAAGCCTGGGGCTTTAATGTCCTGGCAGATTGGTTGATTCAAGATGTGGCTTTTGTGTATGAGAAGAAGTAATTAGAGGAGTTCAACACAGCAACAATGTTCCAACTGGACCAATTTGCAATAATTGAAGATAGGGAGTGTTGGGGGAGGAAGTTCCCTGAAAGCAGATGAGTGCGGAATTCGCCCAAAGGCTGAAATCCGAGATGACAAAGGGTCAGCCACACTGGTGCCATGCAGATTTCCTGAAGAGGGTTGAGTATTAAACCACAAGTCATGTGTATGGGTACCCAACCCATCATTATGAAGGGAGGTAATCCAGGCTTCTCATGACCATCTGTTGGTGGGTCACATGGGAGTAGGGAAGATGATGGAATTGGTACAGTGGGAGTATTTGTGGCCAGGCCTTAGTAAGGATGTCCAGAAGTACGTGTGGGAGTGTTTGGTAAGTGCAAAGTCAAAGACATCAATAAAACCACCATCAAGTAAGCTGAATCTGCTGCTGATACTACAAGCCCCTTATAGTTTGATTAGTGTTGATTTCATAGTGGGACTTCTAAATGTGCAGGTGAAGGATGCGGTTATGGTGGTTGTAGATAGACTTACCAAATATTCTGAGTTCTTCCCATGTACTGGGAGTTTTTCAGTGAAGGATGCGGTAAGGATTTTTATTGATGAGGTGTTCTCCTGTCGTATATTACCTGAGGAGATCATTTTGGACTGGGGCCCACAATTCGTTTCAAAATTCTGGTCGAATCTATTGGGAAATTTGGAATTCAGGCTGGGTCAGTCCTTGGCGTACCATCCTCAATTTGATGGACAAACGGAGAGGGTGAACCGGATACTTGAACAGTATCTTTGGTGTTATGTTTCCAATCAACAGGATGACTGGGTTCATGGGTCCAGATGGCCCATTTTGCTTACAACCACCACTCATGATCCTCAACAGGAATGTTGCCATTTTTTGTGAATCATGGATTCAACCTTAGATTGAATGAAATTTGGAGAGGGTGATATCTCAGCAGAAGTGACAGGCAGATTGTCAAAGGGCGCTGGATCTGACGTTTGAGCCTGGGGACTGGGTATTGGTGGCAGCCAAGAACTATGCCTTCCCAGTCAAAAGTATTAAGCTAGGGTCCAAAGTTTTTGGGCCCGTACTGGATCATCTGAGCCATTAATTGGGTCGCCTTTGAGTTGAGTTTGCCAGTGGGTTCCAGAGCCCATCCAGTAATTCATGCTTCCCAGCTACAGGCTTTTGGGGGTGAGGGGCTGGAGCATCCAGGTCCACTGAATCCTAGAGAGGGGAGAAGCCAGATATGAGGTGGAATGGATACTGGATGCCAAGTTGGTGAGGGGCTGGCGCCAACTGCTGGTGAAGTGGAAGGGCTATCTGGTATAGAAGCGATGTGGCAAACAATGGAGGATTGTGCGCGATGCCCAGAGAAGGTCTGGGAGTTCTGGTCTTCACAGGGGGTGATGTAACGGATCAGGATGCACCTGATCCATACATTGGTTCAGATTGGGTGGAGTTCAATCTGAATGTGGCACTGATTCAACGGGCATCAAACTCCGTTAGCTTGGAACTGGGTGAAATTGCTGTCTCAAACACGAATCACATCTGCAGAATGATGACGGGCTTACATGGGGTATGGATGGTGATCCGGTGAGATGTTGAATCTTCACTAATGATGTGGTGGTCAGGTATTGGAATAGTTTAATAAAAAAGCTTATTCCATATTTTCAGTGCACTATTTAGGGGAAGACATTGCAGCAATAAAGGGCAGTTGCATCTTCTATGAGGAAAAAGGATTAGAAATAAAGAATTTTACTAGCTCAGATAACATTAATTTTATTTATTTAAATATAAGCAGATTGGATCGAAGCTATGAGCTCAACCAGTGAGCTCAGTGTGGCATTGGCATTGTTATCGGCCTTTTCCTGGTCCCAGACTCTGCTGTTGATGCGCAGCATCATGGGAACAGTGGTACAAGAACATGTGGCGATGATGAGAAATGGCGGTCAGGTTTGTGGATGGCCTCTGCAGGCCTGTCTCTAGTATGGTCAGTAACATGGCTCTTACTGCCCAATTCATTCATTGTGTATTGGCGCAAACCCGCCCGTTACAACCAAGGCCCAAAACATTTATATTTAAGTGTTCATGATTCTTACTCGTTCCTAAAGCCAAAAAACATTATTATTTAATTATCAATTAATACAACCTTACCCTAATGCTTAAAAAGCATTATTACTCATCAATATATAATTTATCAGCCTTAAACCCAGAAACATAAGGAATATTATATTCTTAAGCACTAAATGAGTTACCATAATAATGTCAAGTTCACAACCCAAAAAGTTCTGGTTTAATTGCCCCAATTAGTACTCCACTGGCCAAGGAGATATGGAAGAATGCCTGAACCAAATTAATATCATCTTAATATTAGCCTGAGTATTATATTCAACTTCCCACACTTTTATTTTATTCCATTCACAACCTTATGCGCTTATCATACAATACTGTCTATAGGCTTTCTAATAGCAGGTAACGGAAACCACTTAATTGTGTTTCTACTATTTCTCTCAGTCCAGCCTTCTATGATATATCCTGATCTACACTGACCCTGAACCTGGACCATGCCATCTTCTACCACATTCATAAATTTCCCTTCACCTTCAGATGTGGCATGCTTATCCCTCATCATCTGGAATATAGCTTCCTTTATTTTATTCTAGATTTTTCTGGTAATATTTAAAGTACAATTTATATCCTATAAACAGCTTTTCCATTATTTTTAACTGGCATTCATTACCTGTGCTTCTCTACGGTGTCTATAGAATTTCAGGTGGTTTAAATTGAATAGTTTTAATTTTTATATGTTAAGCAATAACCACTCTGCCAAAAAATAATTGACAATAAAATCAACCAAAAACCACAAACCGCTTAGCTAAAACTATCTTATCAAATCAACTAATAACTAATTACCCCCAAATATAAACTGTACTTTATTGAATTGAATAAAAACCATCAACCACTCAGCCAAATAAAATAAACCTATCAAATCAATAAAATAATACCAAAATTGCTTCCAGAAAGTCTTTTTATATTTAAGATCATTATGTGTTCGTAGTAGATCTCCAAACTACTAATCTACTTCAACTTAACTTGCTAAAAGTATTTTATTAATCAGGGGAACCAAATTGGCCAGGTTTTTAAACTTATATAAAACAAATATCAAGATTCCCATGCTTCGCTATGGTGTTTAAACTTTATCAGATAATTTATATTGGTAAACCACAAAACCGCTAAGTTAAAACAATTGAAAATACCAAATCAACCAATCATCAACTGCCTCTCAAAACTAAACTTGATAAAATTGAAACCAAAATCACCAACCACAAACAAAACCCAATTAATTTATTAAATTAACCAATCACTAACTGCTTTATTAAAATCATTAAGCTTATTAATCAATCCAAACCCACAACCGCTTGGAAAAACCATTTGAACTATATCAACCGAATATCAAACTTCTCAGCTGTAACAATGTACCGATTTCCATTAAAAACACTTAAGATTTTCACTTTTTACATACAAAAATTTTTATTTTACTGTAAAAATAAAAACCCAGCTTCAAGGTGAACATGGACCCCCTCCCGTTCATCTATATCCAAAATTCCAAAGCTATACATGCTCTATTTTTGGCTGGGCATCACGCACACACATATGCACTTGCTTTTATTATTATAGATTCTTAATTAGGAGGTCTTTCAAGACCTCTCAGCCTTATTAGTAGGTTAAGTCTTGCTATAAGAATTTTAGCACTTCTACCCTGACTTCAAGAGCTATGAGGGACCACCTTTAGATAATTCCTGTGCCACTAATAAAGATACTGGTGGCCCAAAAATTGGTGTTTCTGCTAGGTCCTCTCTAAGCCACACTAAAAACCCCAATGAAACTTAGATGGATAAAGAGATGGCTTTAAACAAATTTGAGGTCACTAAACCAAAACCTTTACATAAAAACCATTCAAAGATATGTTGGATATATAGTTGTGGCAATTTAATAAGTTTAAACATACATGGATATTGAAGAAACCATGGACAACTTATGTTATGGAATTACTGAAACAGTGAAAGGATTGATAGGAAAGGTGAGCTGTGATGTAGAATGGATGCATAATATACGCTTCAGTGAACAGAAATTCCTAATAATTACTTACTGCGCTTATGATGTATTCAGAGTTGCAGACAATAATGATTTTTATATCATTTTCTTTTATGAAGCATATAAAGAACTAAAGGATTACATTGTTGAGACCTGAGATATTTATTATCTCGAAAGACTAGTACAGATTGAGAAGACACTCCACCTAAACAATCCCACAACGAATATTTTTGCCTACCTTATAAATGAATCCAAAAATGCCAGCTCCTTGATTACTATGAAGAAGAGATTGAAGAAAATATGGACAAAAAATAAAAATATATTTATAAAGCTAATTTTAATGAATCACTCTGATGAAACTCCAAATGAGATCTGGATAAACCAGACACACTTGGGTTTATTATATCTGAAAAAGTAACTATCTGAAAAACCCAACGAGAGGTCAAAATAAATGCCCACACACTTGTCCTATTTCCTGGTGCTGAAGCTCCTTACTGTTGAATGATGAAAATAAAGAAGTCAAACCAAATGTCTCCGTGGCTCACTCATTTGCAGATGCTGAGGCTCCTCTCTATTTTTGATGATGAGATAGCCAAACCTGCATCCTCTGCATCCTTTTCGCTTCCATGTTTTAAAGCCCTTCACTGTTTTAATAATTAAAATGAAAAAGCCAACCCAAAAGCCATGAAGAGTTCCCCAATCTTCTGCACAGATACTCCTTACTATTTTGGTAACAGCATTAGACTGGGTATAATAAAAATCTATGTGCCCATTTTATTTTCCAGCTAGGACCACTATAATTTTTAAATTTGCTCAGCCTAGCTGTGCTGGAGCCTCCTGTCTCAAACGCAGGCAAATCGACCCAATTACCTTGGCACCTATTTTGTCTTTTCATGCTGACTTTCAGGCCACAGGGGAGCAACTCCAACCCATATCCGTAATTAATCAGGGCCCAAAGCCCCATGCAAGTTAATAGGCCATCAAGGCCTTTGGTAAGCCAAAAAGGAAAAAGATTATGAAAGACAGTGGTTTATTGAAAGGATCCTCAAGGTATTTAAAGAAATTTAACGGATTGGGAAGGGAATATTTGTAATAGGAATTCTTAGCATCAATTGCCAATAAATAACTAACTAATACAACGGGGAGTGGGATTATACTCAGCATCAGTCGCCAGTGATTTCAAAAGGGTGAATTGATTGGATCAGCATCAGATAGTATTTCCCATGACCCAATTGTTTTATTGACATCCTCAGCATTAGTCGCTTGTGTCAAATTTACTATTATTAGATTATTATTAATATTATCAGGGCTGATCCCCAATACTTCAGATCAGGCTTAACCCAAGTTAATGGTGAGCCCAATCTGGCATCCGCCTGTAGGCAGGTTGCAACCCCTAGTCAGGGCTACCCAATAAAGGGAAAATCCTGACAGAGCCACCTCCAAGCCTTGTATAGGGGTCAGAGACAAGATGGGGGCACCAGATCTGGGTGGTAGGGTGGAACAGGCCAAGGTAGCCAGCACAGACACAACAGCAGGATCTGGAAAGCATCATCAGGAAGTGGCCCTGGCATCAGCGTAAGAGCTGGCATTGGCACTGGAGCCAGCATCAGGATTGATACCTGGCATCAGTGCTGGGGCTGGCATTGGGAGGAGGTTCTGGCATCAAAATTTACACCTGGAATTGGCGCTGGAGCCAGAATCAGGGATTAGTCCTGGTAGCCTGGGTTTGGTCACCCAGGTTAGTATTGGGGGCCCTTAGTCCCCCCACATTTTGGCTTGCCCTCTTGGGCCATGGAACAGTGTTTCCTGGGCTTGTCTGCCCATTATCCAGAATCAGAGCAGCTGGTGCCTCCCTGGCTGGCCCTACTGCTTCCAACCTGGCTTGCCCTCTTGGGGCAGGGGCCAGGCCAGGTCGTACATCCTGGGTTGTTTAGGCACAGGGTATATGCCTCAGGCTAATGGCCATCAGCTGTGACCGCCCCTCCTCTTTTCCCCAAATTAGCTCTTGTGGGTAACTCTGGGACACCTGGCAGGGACCACCACTGTCAGGCCACGGTGAAGCAATTTCAACCTGTGTCATAATTAATCAGGGCCCTGAAGCCCCCAGAGAGTTAATAGGCCATCAATGCTTTTGGTAAGTTAAAAAGGAAAAGAGATTGCAAAAAACTATATTTTATTGAAATGATCCTCAAAGTATTTGTAGAACCTTTTTGGATTGGAAATGGAATATTTGGAATAGGAAATTCTCAGCATCAATTGCTGAGAATAAACAACTAAATAATACAATGGGGAGTGGGATCATCCTCATCATTAGTTGCAGTGATCCCAAAAATTTGGAATTGATTGAGTTACCATCAGAAAGTAATTACCTGCAAACTGATTGTTCAATCAACATCCTTAGCATTAGTTTCTGATGTTGAATTTACAATTTATTAATTTATTAATTATATTATTGGTGCTGATACCCAATACTTCAGATTGGGCTTACAAAGTTTCTATGAAGCCCAATCTGGCATCTGCCTGTAGGTGGGTCACATCTCCTAGTCAGGGATTCCCCAATAAAGGGAGAATCCTGACACTGACACTCCACTTTGTTTCAAAGACAGAATAAGAACAACCAAACTTAATGACTTGGCGCTCTCTCTCCATTTCTTTGTGTCAACTCTTCTCGCTGTTTCACTGATAAAACAACAAAATTCAAATGCCCCAATGCTTTCTTCATTTCCCCTCACTGAAGCTCTTTCTCCTTCAACACCAAGGTGGGAGCTATCAATCCCCATATATACTTTTTATTTTTGTTAATTTAAATATTTTATTTATAATTTATTTTCTGAAAGAATTTATGTTTTCTAGTAGAAAATTCAATTTTACACAAAACAATATGGGTGAGTTCAGGAGGTTGCCACTTGACTGCCTTATTAAATCTAATTGAAGTTGTTTCCAAAATTTCATTCTTTTTCTAATTTATAAGTAAATTGAATCTGCACTATTTCCTATCTTAATGGGTTTTTAGTTCTACCAACCAGACGCCTCTCATTTCAAGTTTATACTTACCTTACAATGCAGCAAACTCCAATTTCACATATAAGGCAAAAGGTGAACCCCTGACTAGTATTATGAGTAAAAGTAGGCCATAAACAAGATTTCTATGCCCTCATATGTGAGGAAATCTAACCTGGCATGTCGGTTTCCCTCTGCACCGTCCTCTCCTATAAATTGGTGGCCAACCTGCAAGAGATCTTGTTTCATCTCATCAACCACTTCCCCACCCTCAACTGGAATGATGACAAGTTTGGCCAACTGGTTTTTAATATGAAACTTGACATTGTCCGCAATCCTCAGGAGGAGGCTCAGTTTGGTGGCACTAAGAATGAGGCCTATGAGCTGCACGTTGCAACTCAAGGTTAAATATCCAAAACTGACCATTTTTATAGAGGCCCATTCCTATCCAACTCCTTGGTTGATGTTGTCACTTGTCTACTACCTGCAATCTCCTTAGATGTAAACTTGCTGGCTGATTTTATTAACATTAACATCTCTGAAGTGGCAGTTGAGCTATAGCAATAAATGTTGAGCTCCACATCACTAAAATTATGCTGGGGTTTTCCAACTTCAGTTGGCATTCTAAGCGCACTTTTCTAACCACTGACATATCAAATATGTTATCAGAGTGAAAAGTTTCTAAGCTATCCCTGTAGCCCCAACTTTTATGTCAAGCCTTACCTGCACCAACTTCTCGCAGCCCTGCTCCATAAACCTACAAGCTGTCTGCATAAGCTGCAACGAACCTAATCTCATGCTTACCAGGCTTGCATCTAACCCAACTGCCTTGGGTTATCACATTAACCCAACTCTAGCATAAAAGAGTCTACCAAAGTTAGCTGACCCTGGTGAAATTATTGTCACCCCAGTTGAGGCTTGTAGGGGGCTTTGTTGGGCTTTGCCTTAGGTTAGATGAAGCCTAACTAAGGTTCCTGAATTGTTTAATTGTCTTCAATATAAGCTTACATTATCATATTGTACATTGATTGATGTTTACCAGCCCAAAGGCCTAAAAACTCTATTATTTAAGTGTCAGTCAATGGTTACTTGGGCCTAAGACCTAAAAAATATTATTAAATTATTTAAATAATTACTAAGGCCTAATGAAAAAAAGAATTATGATTACTTGTTGATCAATGAATTTATTGAACCTATGGCCCAGATCAATAATATAAACTATTATTAAGCACTGAACAATCTATATAAAAATGTCAAGTTCACAGCCTAATGAGTTCTGGTTTATTTGCCCTGATTAGTGCTCCACTAGCTGATGATAGGGAAAATTCCCAAACCAACTTGATATCATCTTGATAATAATCCTGAGGATTTTATACTACTTCTCAATCTTTTAATTCACCATTTACAACCTTATGCGTTTATTCTACTGTACTATCTATTGGCTTCCTATTAACAAGTAATGAAAACCACTTAACTTTGTTAAGAACTTTTCTCTCTCGTTGCAATCACTTTTGCAACTTATTAAATTCAAGTCTGATTCTAGTTTGATAATCTCACAGAGGATATTAGTCTGCGCCCAAGTCAGGAGCAGTTGGGCAAGTAAGGTAAGAGGAGCAGGTGGTAGGCCTGCGGCCTCAAACGTCCGAAAATGCCCCAGAGAAACTGATGGAATAAAAAAATTAAAAAAAATTGGCGGTCACTATTTCCCCAGAAATCCTCGCTTGGCAAGCGCGATGCAACCAGTACATCAACACACCGCACTCCCAACCAAACTCATCGGTGGAATATGGAGTCCATGTGTTTCTGGACATCCAACAAACAGCTCTATGGGAAAAATTTTGTGGGGATGTGCACACTTTTTTCCTGACCGCGGTGTACGTTGCACCTCACTCCATGTCACATGGTTGGCTGGACCTCGGTTTTGAAAACAAGGAGGCAGCAGATGAAGCTGCTGCAGTGCGCATAGTGATTAACCTCCCCAAAGGGCAATGGGTCATCAAATTAAACGCACCAGATGGACAATATACAACCAAATTTTCCTCATGTTTGACTTTTTGCCTACTATGGTAAAATGTGCCATTTTGAAACACCTGAAAGATGGTCACACCGTTTACAGCAAAATACAATCTTTTGAGATGCAACGCTTTATGCTGATGCCACACCTGTGCACTGGCAAAGCCATCGCAGTTCTGACCCCAACTGAGGAGATTGCAAAGGACCTAACCCAGATCCCGCACTCCACATATATCAACATCAAAGGGCATACCACCCACCCTTTCCAGGTAACCGTGGACAGCGCGCCCCCCATCTGCACCCACTGTGATGCATTCAGCCATAAGGCACATGCATGCCCCACCAAGGAGGGCATCACATTTCAAGAGCACCCCTTGGAGGCCATGGCCATCAGAGAGGTGCACTACAAACCAACCACAAGCACCAAAAAGATGCTTTCCCGTGGGAAGCACAAGGCTGCTACCTACTGGTAAAACCTAATTCCCTGTAAGAGTGGAAGAAGGCCAAGCAGGCCCGCAGGGCCACAGCCAAGGAAGTGGCCAAAGTCACCACCGCTACCCTACACTCCCAATTCCAGGAGGACATTGAAACCTTCGTGGTGGAAGCAACTTGGGAATCCATCAACCAATCAGATTGGGAAGCCCATGCTGATTGGGCCACCCAATTTGAGGATCCGATGAGTGACTTGATTTCACCTGATCTTTACAACCAAGCTCCAGTTGAAACTGACTTGGTTTCCAACCTAACTGAAAATTTTTTTGACCCACTCAATGGTGCACTGAACTCATCCGCACCACAAAAAATTCGTTTGATGTCAGGGGAAACAAAAAGTGAAGGCAAAAGCCAACATAAACTTCTCTGCTAAAACTTAACAAAACTACCAATAGCATTGCTGCAAACACCCGCGCTGCCGTGAAGGCCCATGGGGATATAGAGAAGGCTAGTGGGCCTGGGTGCCCACCCCTCACACCTAAGGTGTGATGGTGGAAACCATCACTTTAGGGACATTGAATATCGCCAGACTAAAGGCCTCGCTGTCCCAGGCTAGGAAACTGAGTTTTTTACAAAAAAATTTACCCGTGGATATCCTGGCCATCCAGGAGTCTCACTGTCCATGAGGTTCCAAGGATGCTTGGAAAACCATGCTCCTCCCATACCTATCCTTTTGGTCAGAGCACTGTGGGGTGCTAGTTCAATAAACAATTTTTTTAAATTAATATCGTTGGAATCCTTCCTCAATGGCTGAGTCCTTGTTGTCACTTTCTTGTGGGCTGACGTGGCACATGCTATCATCAACATTTACTCCCCAACCTGTGCATGAGAATGTCAGGAATTTTTATCGTTGGTCAAATCCCTCCAATTACCCCAGACCCTTTTGTAAAAAGTGATATTAACTGTTGGCTAAACACACCAACGGACTGTTGGCCTTCCTCCTCCCACGCCCCCAGGGTCACATAGAACTTTGCGTTCTAAAGGCCACCCTTGGGTTAATGGATGCGCTGCCACAGCGAGCCCCGCTGCTTGAAAACATGACACGACCCCACATCCACAACGGCCAATTAAGGTCCATGACCCGCAAAGACCTTATCCTTATGCCAGCGAAATTCCAACCCCACATTTCCCACTTCAAAACAACAAAAATTGAATTCCAACCACCAGCTGGTCTCAATAACCTACCACCTACCTGTCACAGTGGCTAAGGCCCCACATTGGTGCAAACTCCGCCCTCCCAAACTTGCGTCGCCAGGATTTTCCACTAGGGTGGAAACAGCAACTTTGGCAAAGAGTTTGTTACACCATTTTGCGCGGACCCCATCTCCACATAAGCAACCTTCAAAGAGGATACCATCCGCCACTCTTGCCACCTCTCCTCCCAACGCTCATGAGCCACATCAGCCATCATCTCGCGCGCTCTGGCAGAGTTGGCACACCTTGAGTCCAACATCCCAGCCACAGGATACAGCCCTGCATGGGGCCAGAAGTGGGCAGAGGCAGCCGCCCACCTCAACGCGCTTGAAAGGCAACACAAACATCAGGTTTGTGTTCAGTACAGGGCCAAACGCATTACAGAGGGTGACAAGTGCACCGCATATTTTTTAAAAAAATTTTGCACCATGCCAGAGCATGGCCTGCACACAGGTGCGAAGATTGGATGATTCCATCGCGGATACGCCAGCCAAAGTAGCAATCAAAACACAAAAGTATTACTCCAAGTTATACCAATCTGATCCAATTCAGCTGGCCAAAGTGGCAGAATTTCTCAACTGAACCCACATCTGCACCATTTCCCGATACCTGGAAATAATGAATTTGATTACTCCGAACAAATTATGGACAGCCATCCGCGGTGCACCAAACTGGAAATGCCCAGGCCCAGATGGCATACCATATGAATTCTATAAAAAGTACTTCAAATATATATCCCCAGTACTGCTTGCCTCACCTAACCAGAGCCTTCTGGAAACGCGCCTCTATCAGGAGGACAAGAGGCTTTCACCATCACACCTTTCAAGAAAGAGGACAAGCTAGACTTAGCCAACTGGTGCCCCATTTCTTTAACTAACACAGGTACAAAACTTTTAACAAAAATTATGGCTAACCGTTTAGGGATTGTAGCATCTGCCACCATCTCCCCAGAACAATTTGGCTTCATACCCAGAAGGTCAATCAGGGACAACGTGCACTCTGTGGCTAATGCATGCCAGTCCACAGCCTCTGGGGCACTTGTATTCTTGGACCAACAGAAGGCCTATGATAGAGTAAACTGGGAATACCTCAGGGGCCTACCTCCATCACTTCCGCTTACCCCCTCACTTCATCAACTGGGTGATGCTGCTCACGGAATCTGCAACAATGGCAGTACATGGCCCTGGCTTCCTAATTGAAGTAGTCCACCCTCAAAGGGGCTTGCGACAAGGGGACCCCCTTAGCCCACTCTTATACAACTTCAGCCTTGACCCACTATTTCGAAACGTGAATGCCCAACTCACTGGGGTCCATGTTCCAGGCCAAGCCCAGTCAAGATGATGGTGTTTGCAGACGACTGTGTGGTTGGGGTGTCTAATAATAAAGATTCACGCGCACTTGAAGCTCTCATCCAGGAGTATTCCTGGGTAGGTAACGCTGCACTGAACACTTCCAAAACTGAAATCATCCTCCTTGGTTGGTATAAACCTGCTGGGCCCCAGCAACCAGTGCCCAGCCTGGCCCATCTGTTCGCACATGTGCTCGCCCTCCCAGCTCACCCCACACCGCCCCACTGGTGCTCCCCTTCATGCCACGCCCTACCATAGGGCCAGTCCGCCATCTGGGCGTGTGGGTGGAGGCAGGCGGGTATGCATCAGCAGTAATGGAGAGTCATATTCTAGACAACGTGAAGAAGCGCATCGCCTCCCTCAGAGCCCACCCTACTTCTCTTACTGGCAGGGTTGTTTTAGCCAGCTCTATGCTACTCTTAAAAGTCTGGTTTGGAGCACACGCCATCTCCTTATCCCCAAGCTTTTTCAAATCCTTGTATGCCCTGCTGCAAGGATGGCTTTGGTCAGGCCGCCCACCACCAGTACGGCTAGAGGTCATGTTTGGCCCTCATCATGGTGGCATGGGCCTGCTTGACTTCAAAGCCCATGCTGCCAAGATCCTGGGCACCTGGATTGCGGCCGTCACCGCCCCTACGCTCCCCTCCCAACACTGGTCCCACGCGGCCTGCTCCAATTTCTCCCGCGCCTTGGGCCTCAACAATCCATCGAACCCTCACTCCCTGATGAAATACCTGGCTTCACACCCATCGGCCACAGGTCCTCATGGGACTAAAACCCACTACAAACGAATCCTCTTCTCCATGCAGAGCGCTGAGTGGAGAATTTGTATTAGCGGACACACAGCCCAGAGAGGCCGCCCCTCTCCTCAGTTCACACAAGAGGTACAGGGGCTACCCATCCAAGATGGCGTGATCCCCACACGGCCCCATGTCCTATCCAGGGTGGACTACCTGGATATGATGGACATCCCTTACTCCATTGAGACCCAAAAAATATCTGGAAATATGCACACCATCCTCTGTTGCAGCCTCTTATCCATTCCCATGTGTGGCGCTGCCTGAGGCGGGTGTACCGTACAGCTGAGCGCTCTAACACTTTACATTCATCCTGCGTCATGTGTGGCCATTATGGAACGCTGTTCCACCGCCTGGAGAAGTGTCCTACCTTTAAAAGTGATATGGCGCGAAGTTCAACGTCTTCTGGGCCAGGATCAAACGCATCCCTTCAGTCTGTCAAGAGATATGTTTGCTTTATCAATGGCCTCCCCCCTTCCACCCTACCTCCGTGCTCTAGTGGTTGCAATCGTCATGTGGACTATCCACACGATTGTCTTGGATGCCATCGCAGGCTCCACCCCCACCCTCCCAGAAGCTGTCCACAGATTCTGGTCTCATTTGGTGGACCACTTTCAGGCGTGGATGTTTGGATACCTCCCACCGCGTTGCTGACAGCTGGTCTCCTCCTGGTTCCCAGTTTGGTTCATTAAATCAGACTTTTTCCTCCACACGTGTTCAATTGTGGCTACAGCCCCTTCACACGTTCCCTCCCCCTCCCTATAAGTGGCGTTCCCGCTGGCAACAAGAGATAGCATTGCTTCTCTGGGGTGTATTCCCTGTTACTAAGTTTTGTCTCTTTCAGGTCAAATTTGGAAGTGTCTGTCCCATTTTCGGCCTTCCTCACAATAAATTCACTTAACTTTGTTACCATTATTGCTCTCAGTTCAGCATTCAGGGATAAATCCTGATTTACTCTGACTCTGAACCTGAGCTGTGCCACCTTGCCCACATTCATGATCTCCTTTCACATTTACACATGGTATGTTCCTATCCCTCTTCATTTGTAATATTACCTTTCTTTGTTTTGATTCTTTTCTAATACTATTTAAGTACCATTTAATTACTAAATCAATTTTTCCCTACTTTAACTATCTGTATGAGGAGGTTCTCTCAAGACTCTGAACCTTACTCAGTAGGTTATAGTATATATAAAGAAGATTTTATCCAAATTTCACCTTAACCTCACAAGCTTTGAAGGACCGCCTTTAGATATGCCTCATGCCACTAATAAAAATTCTGGTGGCCTGACATAATGGAACATTGTATTTTAGGCTCTTAAAATTTCATTGTATTGGGGTATTTATTGTTATACATAATTTACTAAAAGGAGGTTTTTCAACCCTTGATTGGCTTATTATTTTAATTAGATGTACTCTACCATAGGGAGGTTCAGAGACTAAATTGAAATTTTTCATTTGTTAAAAAATAGGTAATTGGTTAAGCTTTTCAATAAAAGATTATTACTATCTATAAATACTAATAAAGAATCTTAAATATGATAAGTTATAAAATGAGGTTAAGTAAGGAGATGTTAAACCTGGAATATATCTGGATTCACTATCATAGTTCTTTTATATAAAATAGAGGAGCAACATATAGAAAATGTTTATACTAGTCTACATTTGGTTAACACCAGGGCGAGTAAATCTGGAACTGGGCCTTATTACCTGAAGTGTTATAATAAAAATTACCTGTGCCAATCACCTTGTCTTACTGGTTGGTGAATTTCTAGAAAAATATTATACCAGATGTTGGCTTCTTAGTTCCAGTGTAATAAATTAGTAAACGCAGGGTTTTTAGATTTGGTATAAATAATATTATCTAAGTAAGCCAAATGACGTGCTGATTGGATATAATTTGTTATAAGTTTGGGTAACTTAATTTTTGTCATATTACAGGATTTTTAAATGTTTGAAACTTAAACTCAATAAAATACTTAAAACTTTATTAAAAAATCATCAATCAATAATAAAATAGTAAATATTGGCTTGTGTTAATGTAGAAAAATAAAGATTAGAACCCCAGGTTAGGGCTTCACATCTATAAGGGCATAGCCTGATATAACAAAAATAAAATTGGTTGTTTAATTGAGCAACTACTTAATGGTGCTATAAAGTGATCAACTAATGAAATGATTAAGTATAATTATATAAGTTAAAAATAGAAATTTATTTTAGGTACGCCAAGCAGGGGACAGAAATTACCAATGCTTTAAAAGAAAACAAAAAATGAACCAAAACAAATGGAATGACAAAACAAAAAAAATCCTCCAACGAGGTAGGGAGGGAGGACCGCTGGCCCACCATGGCAGAGGGGGAGGAAGGGTTGGGTGGTGCCTCTTCAGGAACAACTAGCTTGGATGGAGAAGTATAAGTAGGTGGCATAACTAAGCTGAGAGCAAGGGCATTGAGGCATCAGCATGGCGAAGGTCAAGGGCTTGAATGAAAGGATTGATATCCTTAATATCATCCTGAAGGATATTCTAAATATTCTGCAACATAATAATAAGCTTTAAAGCAGACATTAGGGAGTATGGTATAACTAGCAATATTCTGCCTGGTAAACAGTGTCTGGGGAAAATGCCACTAGTCCAGCAACATATGCGGTAGAGTTGATGGCGGCGTTGGCCAATTTGTTGATTTCATCCTGCGCTTCTTAAAGATTGTCAGGTGAGAAGTGAGTTGAGTGCCCTTTTTTCAAATTCATAAATTGTCTCTGCCACTGCTTTGCGGAGGCGTAGATAATGAGGCGAGGCCACTTCTGCCAAGGCAAGCTTGTGGTTAATATGGAAGGGGATAGCATTAGGGTTGGTGCATAACATCTGGGCGGAAGCAGTTTTAAAAGCTGAGTCAAGAAATCCATTCAAGTCATACCCATTTGGGGCTTTTTCACTTGGATCATAAATCAGCTTTGGGATAAGCTCAACTGACTTGTCAATCTCATCAATAGGGCTAAGGATTTGGTCCAATTGAACAGGAGAAGCATAATTAGGGTGGGTGGAAGTGGCGAATGGGGAGATGATTGGTGGTGAGAAGTGGTCCAAGCCGGATTCTGAGTGGTTGGGTTGAATTTGGGTGGGTGAGTGTGGCTGGAGGTTTTGGTGGGGGAAGGCTTCCCACTATGGCCCAGCGAGCAAGTGTGTTTTGTGGTAGGTGGTAATAAGAAACCCCATTCATATGCTGTTGAAAAGGGTACAGAAATAGACCAAATATAGAGGCATGGGTCAGGACTTTTCTAAAATAGTCTAATCTAAAACAGATGGGGCAAATTTTATCAACCTTTGTCAACATAAGCCCAAAAGAAGTGCTATGGAACTGCAGCAATGTGAGCATGTGGGGGGGATTTGTTGGGCAAAGGCAGAGTGGCGTGGGATGATGGTGGCAGTGGCATGAGGGGCAGCATGGCACTCTGCTCCAGAGGGAACAATGAAGACAATACTCATTTGAGTGCCATAAGCTAAAAGCCCCGCCATCAACTGTTCATACAAAACCTGGGTTGGAATATTTAAAAGGAAACTTGTAAATGACATCACGTTTGTGGTTTCAGCAGGAAGGCGAGTATGGGTGATAGGAATGAGAGTATTTTTTATAAATCAAAGGATTCAAAGCCGCTGCTGCAGCATCCTCCTCAGTTTTGAAGCCTATGTCAAAATAGCCCTTGAAAGGGTGTAAACTGATAGAGCTAGCCAGCACAAATGCAGCTGTGGTAGTTTAATAGCTTTTTTGTCTACATATGAATATAAAAGCATATAGTAAATCTGGAGGCAAAGTTGTATTGTGGAGTGAGAGAGGATGAGTGAGTGAGTGGGTGGTGGAAAGATGAATGGATGTATGCAAGGTGAAGTGCTAAGTCCTGTGGAGGGATAAATCAGCCAGAAGAGTGTGGTGGACTATTTGACCCATTCAAACTCATTTTCCCACAGGGCAGAAAAATACTAGGTGGTGGATCACTGCTGCCCCACACTGGAGCAGCAGGAGGAAGATTTGGGACATTAAGATAAAGTTGGGCGTGTCATGTCAGGAGTGGGTAAACTTACTTTTTAAAATTTTTTCTTGAAAATGTTATTGAGCGAAGTGACAGGCTTTTATTAAATATAATTATAGATTAGGCAAAACTGCCTCAATCTTTGATTTTATATAAGAAAAAACACCATAAATATATGCCTCAACTTTATCCTCATACTTCATTGCTTATCTTACTAAACAAATTTTCCTGATATCTTTATTAGGTATATGACTTTTATTTGTTGTCATAACATAGATTAAAACCCAAAATACCTTACAGGATTGTTTTTGACCATGTGAGAATAGTATAACTAAAGTATAGAGATCCCTGATTTGTTTATAAATTGCTAATTTTCCTTCTTTATTTATTTGAGGCAAGCTGACCAGGGGATGGACATTACCAAATATAGAGAAAGAAAGTATTGACATGAAACCTGAGCAGGGTCAACTCTGTCATAGAAAGTTTTTTTTCACCTCTGAATCAGGAACTCAGATTTTTCTGGTTATGTCATGGGTAAGGTTTTCATTTTATTTATACCTACTAATCGCCAATAGCTTCCTTTGGCTGGCACCCTGATTTATGTGCGAAGGGCGGGAATCAAACCTGCAACCTTCAGTTTGGTAGCCGTACACCCTTCCAACTCGCCTTCCACCCCCTAATTTCCCTTCTTTATTACTCTGTTAGATTCTTTAGCTTTCTTTAGTTGTTATTTTACTAAAGACATGGAGCTTTACTAGTAACTATCAGTAAGGATGTCAGTCTGTTACAATTATTATCATTCCCTTAAATAACCTTGGATCTTTACTAGTGGATATTTAATAATGTTCGAGCCATGATTTAGCTACTACTTGATCTCAATGATGATTTGCTAACATAACCCTATGATCCATTTTGATTTATTTAGATGATGTTTTACGATTTTGATAACATTTTATATTACTAAATTAAGTTAATTGACCTAAATTACTCAAGCCAACTGAAAGTTTCTTAATTTAGCTTATATGTATGGTTAACTTGCCCCTACTAAGGGATTGTGACTGCATAATTGAAAGCACCCTCCTGATCCCAAAATTGTAATTTTCAGGTTAACACTCTAAGTATTTGACTTTAAAGTGGTTAATCTTAAAGAAGAAGGGAAAATTATGTCTTAAAAGTCAAGCATATGTGAATTTTGTGTTGTGATAGTGATAGCATATGGTGCAATATCATGGAAATTTTAATTATGTGGGTTAAGATTAGATGATGCCCATGTAACCTTACAATGGCTTCCCTTGTAGGACCATTAAATCAAGCCTTGGATAAACCATATAAATTGTTTCAACCACCCATCAAGTACTCTAAAAGGAGCTGGGATGAAAAATGCAGTGGGGACCTGAGAGTTGCACCTATTTGTGTCATTTAGGAGTGGGTCTTGGTTTTTGGGATAGGAATACCTTTATGAACTTTTGGATCTTAATCTGCAGTTGCTTCTTCCACTTTTTACTTAAAACTGAAATCAAAGTTGGACTTTACATAGGTAAACTCAATAGAAATAGCCTTTAAAAAGACCACGATTGCATTAAATTGTTTATAGTGTAAATAAAGGTATGTACTCTACATGGATATAGGACAAGCAGTTGAGTTAATTAAGATATATACCTTAATTATGAATGAAATAGATAAAATTTGCATTTATTTGATAGATAATTTCTTTAAATACAAGGGCTGGAGGACCTGATTAAAATGCTTCTCTTGTTGCCTAAGAAATTCATATGGTAGAAATTCACTTCATTGTTTAAAAGGAGCAGACAATCAAGTTGCATAGTTTGGGAGATGGATTCAGAAAGACACATGATGACTGTTTTAAAAGAAGCTTTTATCAAACACTTCTTTCTGGAATGATCAGTTTGGAATAATTTTCAAATTAAAGTTGAGCAAGTCGAGAAAAAAATACTTACTTAATTTTATTAATATGACAATTGCAAGTAATGATATTTCTTGATTAAATATGGCTGAGAAATTGCTTTCTGAGGGTATCAGTTTATCTTTTTGTGTTCAGATAAAATTAAATACTGGAACCTTAACATGTGTCTTAACAGAAAATAACCCCAAGCTTGTCTTGAAGCTTTATAGAGTTATTACACAATACAAGCTATAAAGCTTTTACATGATGCCAAAACTATGTAAAAATAAACATTGCTGTATAACACTCAATCCTGAGATCCAGGAAAACCTTTAAAAAACAATTAGTTTCCCAATTTTGATTGTCAATAGTAGCCCCTCAACTAATATAGTATATTTCAATAATATTAGCGCCTATTAGCACTTCTTGTATGGCGCAGGGCTATAAAGCTTATGCCTGCCACTCACGTAGTATCAATTCCAAGCTAGAGGACTATAGCCTTATGGATGAACAGAGCTCAAATATGTTAAGGTACTGACGCAACTATCCCCTTATACTGGAAAAAAGATGGTGAAACCATATCATTGAGCCTATGCCGGCAAAACAAAAGAAGGCGCGCCATAAAACACTCAAAAGGGAAGCTAAGAAGGCATACAATGAGCTAATTTTGCACTCAACTTACGCAATGATTACAATAATTCCATCATAATGCCCACGCCATCAATCAACTGCAGAATCTGGATACAAATAGCAGATCTTCCAGAATAGTTTATGGATTTATAATCATGTTCCACATTATTCTATTCATCATATTAATTAAATTGTCTCAATCAGCCAAGATTAAGCTCATGGTCGTCCTACTAGACAATCATATGGCTTTAAAGATCCAAAATATGTGTTTCTAAACATCTCCCATTAATAAGTTATGAATCACATGCATTAAATGAGGTAAGATCAAGATGACACCCACACACCCAAACAAAAGTTGGTCTCATGGGTGGGGCTGGGTTAATAAACCCAGCTCACCGCTCATAAGTCGGCCCATTTATCCAACAAAAAAGATACACTCAATATCTCATGGTTAAGGCTTAAAAGTCCCATGTCATAAGCTGAACCCCTGCGCAACCCACCTGATGATATATTGAGGTTCTGAGAAAACCACTGCTTAGAATGAGATGAAGATGAATGGTCACAAGCTCTTCTTCTTATGAACCCCACGTTGTCTCTCCACTGTAAATCCATGATTTGCTTGGATAAAATTATATCTATCTCTAATATCCAAAAATAATCAATGACTAGGCGCTAGATGAAGCCTTCTTGATGAACAATGTAAAATCACTATTCTTAAAGTATATGTTGATACCGTCTCAACCACCTATATATGGAATTTATCACAAGAGTAACCAAACTAGCCTTACCAGAAGATATGTTTGTTATTGGAAAGTTTATTTTTTAATCAAATGCTGCATCTGATTAATGGCAATACTTCAATACTTTATGGCTTATAAAGCCTTTTTTAATGCTTAAATAAGTCAATGGTTTATTAAGACAAAATCCTAGACAATTTCTTAAGATATAGTCCATATTACGTGCCCACATATCCAAAAGGGAACACTACTATTGATGTATCAAATGAATTTCACACTTACTATCATAGATAAAATTCGGAGTTTTAAGCTAAATAATAAATTTTTTCCAGACCATCAATTTGACACTTTGCCCTTGAACTCAGTTGAAAAACCACAGAACCAGCCCCACTGGAATTTAGTAACAATTGATAAAAATTCCAGCTAAGAATTTTTACGCTGGATATCATAACAAGATTCAATACCATATATTATTTTACCCTTTTTGCAAAGACCCTTCAGTGAAGTAAGCTATCTGACCTTAGCTTTTAACTTGTTGGGTTGACTTACTGCTCAGGGGTCTACTCTGTGTAGATTAGGCACCAGAAGATCTTTGCTTAAACTATAATCATCCTTGTTGAGTAATCTCTCCTCTAATGCTACTCATTGTAGCATTTATCACTTAGAGAAACTGAATGAACCCATAACTAAAATCTTGTTGAAACTCTCTGAAATTTCTCTTTACATTGCCCTTAAGAGATAATGGAATCTTAATCCAGACTTATTTGGAAGCTTAGCTTTGAGGTATATGCAAATTTAGGTGACTTGTTCAAACAGAGCAGATCTCAAACCGATTACTACATCTTTAACAATTGCTAAACCAGCATGGCTGCTGGAAATTAATTGACTTAGACTACAATAATTGAAACAAAAAGGATAAAACTGAAATTGAGTGAAAAGATTTTACCTAAAATAAAAAGTGAAGTATAAAATGCTTCTGGTAAAAAGTCAAGATATAAAATGAATTATTTGTAAAATAAATTGAGATTTAGGGTACCAATATTGAAATTTTCAAGATCCCCTAGGCTGACGGCGCCTGATTGCCACTTTAGTTGCTGCATCCATTTAATTAATATCTTAGATCTGCGAGCTATTTCTTATGATTACCCTTGAACCTGGATCTCCAAAGGCTCTTTCAAGTGTCCCTGTACCTGTATTATAGGCTGCAACTTCTCAGCAGGTTATTGCTTTGTTACCCAATTTGGTAATATGCTTCTTGACTCCAGTTTCATGTGATGATTTTACCTTTGATCTGCCTCACATCAGTTTTTGAGTGAAGTTCAATATTGGTTGATGTCCATTTTTGGTAATATTTTATAAAAGCTTTGATCATTACTGTTGGGGTAATTTGGTTGATCATCAGTTGTCATTGGCTTTATGAAAAATATTATACCCCAAAGGCTTAAAAGGGGGTTAGTTTTAATATTCTTATTCAGCGATGTCATTATCTTCAGATAATAAATCTTTATGAACGTCAGGTGTATAGTTTCACATGACGTCACCCTGAGCGAATAGCAATTTTTTGACTCATCTGGATTTATAAAAAGAGGGTCATCCAAATCCATCCACGTTAGTTAAGTTTCCAGCTCATACACCAGTTTAGGGTTGAAGTCTGTTCATTTCTCCAGTTTGGAATGATACGCTGATGCTCTCAAAGCCTCATCTGCAACACTTTCCCTACCAAGATGAGACCAGGGGAATGACTTAGGTGCCGTGCATGAACTCTATTTTACAATATAATATTAGCATTGTCCAAGATAAAATATTTAGCTCCTCTCTTTTCCAAGACACTATCAGGCCCAGTCCAGATGGCCTGCAACTTTTTTGGATGTCCTCACCATGAATGATCAAAAATCTAAGTCTCCTAGTTTAACTCCAGTAGCCTAGTTTGTCTCTGACTCTCAAATTGACTTTAAGGGAAGTCAAGCCCCCTGTTGTTTGAGTCCTTCAATTTAATTATAATGTGTTTGTCATCTAACTCTTGCTTATAGCTTCCAAGAAGCAGGTTTTATCATTCTACAGTAATGATTTAGACTAGAAGGGTCAGCAGTGCTGCTTTTCGCTCATACAGGCCTTGAAAGTGGATATCCAAATCACTCAGTAATGGCTCAGCCTTTGAGCCAAAAATGCAGTGGGCAGCAGCTGATCACATACCAATATCTATCTGAAGGTCATCTTCTTCAGATTCTCTCCAAAGGTTCCATTCATCCACTCAATGCTTCCATTTAAAGATGGAGTGTGGGGATTTTTGCTTTTATCACTTATTTGAAATAATTAAACTCTGAAAAAGTATACTTTCTGCTGCCTTGGCTGTGCCATACCTAGCCTATGCTGACTAGATTGACGCCTGCTGCCATCTTTTGGGGCGGCGGTGCTTTCTTTTGTTTTCAGCCACCACCAAAAAGCCCCTGGGCTGGGCCAGCTAGCCTGACAAACACTTCAGGTCTCTACATCCCACCTTAGGACCTAGCCCACCACCTTTCACGCTCCCAAGCACTGCTCAGAAGCCCCTGGTGCTCCCTCAAAACAACCTGTATTACAGCCTTTGGGTCAATTATGGGAACCTCTTCCCCTATATGAGTGCGGCCATCATTGAGTTAGCAACGACGTTTTATAAAACCTGTAAGATTCATAGTTTTTTCGCCCCTAAGACTAAATTTTGATCTTAGCTTCTTGTTTGAAGCCCACGCTATAGCGGCAGAACATCTGCCTTTAATATATAAAAATAGCCAATACCAACTATCAGAACTTGCTTGCTGAATGAGGCCACACTGGTGGTACAGTTCACCGGCTTTCCTTCCCTCTGACCCTAAATGCCTCCACCTTGAGCTCACGGAGTGCTTGGATGCTTATGGCACTGATCCAATGCTGCAGTTCATGGTTCCACATTGCGCCAATCATTTTGCTGGGCCTCATATGCTTGCAACAATCCACCCCTTTTGCCACACAATCGCCTCACTATACCCCACGCCGTGATCAGATATGCCCTGATCATCCCTTATGGGCACGTGTCAAAAATTAACAGGCCACTTGCCCCTTGTGCTTTTCTCTTGACCATTAAAAGCGCAAGTTCCCATCACTTTCTGCTGAAGCAGCTCACACCGCTCCTCCCTCTTGTATAAGCCCTACTTCTGATTTTACTAAATTTTTTGCTTGGGAATTATTCTCCATCATTAACACTTAATTGCTGTAGGTGCAGCACCCACCTCTCCACCCACTCAAGGTTTAACCTCCAGAACCATCCTGAAAAAATGGCTGCTTAAGTGCCAGTAGTTTTTCTGTGGTCCATTGTGCACGGCTAATCAGCAGCTGTCACCCCACCAAATCATGTTGCTGGCCCAGCGCTGGTCATGTCAAACTCTTTTGAGGCAACAAATGGATTGATGATGCAGATTTCCTCTACGGAATTATTCCTGAGTCTGACCGGCCAGAATTCTTCACACAACCCCCGATTTAATACCCTGCCACCGTTTGATCCTCACAATAGATACCCAAGTTACAATAATATTCATAAAAAGTCTTTCAATGCATCCGTCGCCCTCCACCAACTCCATCCTCTTCAAGCCCTCTATACAGTGATTGAGCCACTTTGTGAGGGTTTTCCTAAACCTAACTTCCCTTTAGATTTCCCCAAGGATTCCAAATTCAATATTGAAGAACTAGCATCTGCAGCTGGACGCATGTGATTTGAAACAGCGTGATCTTAGATTTATAGCCCAAACTAAACTCAAACCCACAAACGCATTTAATCCATCACCTGTGTTCAAAAACTTATAACATATGTCAATTATAAACTCAATAATTTGTCGAGGCGATGTACACTGTTAGCCTCATTGATGAGTAGAACCCTCACCTCTTTCTCTTTATGACGCATGTCGCTTATGCTCCAATCCCACTTTTGTCTGTCTTTGCCTACCACCTGAAGCTACCACTGGATGAAACATCCCCCAAATTCACTTTCCCCTTCTAATATGATTGATTAGGCTAACGCCGCGGCGCTATGCTAGGTTTTTTATTTTATTTAATAATCCCTTTTGTTTGGCACAACGCAAATAAAGATGCATGGTGGACTCATCTTTTTCGTTGGCCCACTATTACTAAAGTAATAATTGTAGGGAGTGGTAAATTGTTATCTCACCCACAATAAAACCATTAGCTCTCCTATGAAGTGTGATAGTAGATTTTTCCTTTAGCTGAAAGAAAGACTTAAGGTATCCAAGTCTTATGATAATTGTTTGTAGAGCGATTGTGCAATTAAGTTTGTGGTGTATATTTTGACTAAGGAGGTTTCGTCCCACTTATCAAAGCGTTTAATTGCTATAAGTATGAACTTTAATCCAATGAATGCAGTACTAAGTGCTCCTTACACATCAATAGTCATGTTACTAAATGTTGCTGTAGGAGGATTAGTGTAAGCTCAAAACATTTCTTTAGCGGGTAGAAACTCATGTAGGGTAAACATAGCTTTAATACTTTGTTAAAATTTGTCAAACATGAGCTACCAGTAGAAATGCTCCTTCAGGTATGTCAATATTTTCTTATATTGTTTATAGCCAACTTACTTGTGTGCCTTTATCACCAATTCCATCTAGTCGCTTGATCTGATATAAGGGTACCATTTTTTTCTGAACCTTTTTCTGTAGGTTTCGTTGACACACCAGTTTTCTTTTCAGAGCACCTTCTCATGATGGCCTTTACTTCATCTGTTTCATCATGCCATGCTTTTTCTGGTAACCTGATAAATTATATAGGCAATTGCTTTCTGGTGCTTGAAAGTGGAACAATGGCAATTGCAATGGTCCATCAACAATAAGATTTTGTCCCTTGATAAGTAGATAATCCTAAACTATATCCCTGGAGCAGTACTTCCCGCCTGGAAAGGTGTCAGTTGGGATCCTTCATAATCCGCAACCAGTTGAGTGATTCGTTATGTGTCATGACTTTAAAATGTACCCCATACAAGTAAGGTCGAAAGTGCTTGACTGCTCAGGTCACTGCCAGGCACTTTTTCTCAAAAAGTATAGTCCTTCTCAGTTTTGCTAAAAGTCTTACAACTTTGAATTGATTGGCTGATCCACTCCTTCTTTGTTCAATAGGGCCAGTACTATGCAGAGACCAACGCCACTTGCCTCAGTGTAGAGGTAGAAGTTTTTATTGAATTATGTGTAGGCCAAGTTTGTCACCTATTTAATATTGCCTCTAACTCCTTGAAGGCCTGCTCCTACTACAGGCCCCAATTGAAATTCATTTTCTTTGTCAGAAGGTATGTGAGGGGTGCAGTTAGTCTGCAAAATGAGTAATACTGCTGGTAATATCTCACCATCCTGAGGAACACTTTGATGTCCCTCATGCTCTTTTTTGGCTCCACAGCCACAAACTCTTTGTCCTTCCCATCCTGTGTTTTGATTCTTTCAGGGTTGATCATGTGCTTGAGGATTCCAGTTACTTTTTAGATAAGTGAGCTTTCTCCAATTCAAATTTTTATTTGACAATCACAGCAAGATAAAGACCTCTCAAAGGTGTTGTAGGTGCAAAAAAGTACAGCTGAAAACCAGTAATGTTGTTAATACAAACCAACACAGGACAACTCAAATCTCCAAAAGTGCGATCCAAAGTACGTTGGAAGGTATCAGAGCGTTGCAGAGCCCCTGATGCATCCTCGTGAGTTTGAACAACCCTTGAATACTGATCAGGGTGCAAATCACTTGGTACTCTGTTGAGGGCTCCATTTGCCAGTATCTGCTGGCCACATTCATTGCCAAAGAGTATTTCTATCCACCCAGGCGTTTCAGAGCTTCATCTATGCACATAAGTAGGTGATAGTCCTTTTTCATTTCTTTTTTAAGCGGTGGTAGTTCATGATTACATGATGGTTCTCATCGTTTTTTATACAAGTAGGAGATAAGATGCCCTAGGGCACTTTAAAGGGTTGATTAGTCCTGATTCAGCTAGTTGATTCAGCTCTTGAGTGATAATATCATCTTCTGTTTTTGAGCCTCAATAGGGTTTGGATTTAAATGGCATAGCGGAACTAGTATACAGATTGTAAAACTCGCCCTTGCAGAGACCAAAGCCATTTGATCCAGTAATAAGATGTCATTTTACTCATAAAACAGCTCATTCAGCTCCTTATGCTGCTTGAGTGTCACATCTTTAACCTGAGCTCATCAAAGCCCCTATTGCGTTTACTGATTCAATGTCATTGCAACAGTTAGTTGGTCCTGTGAAATGATTTGTCCTTTCTAGATCCTTACAAATTGAGTTGAGATATTCTTAAATAATTGTCAACTCACCAATAGCTGGTCTCATAGAGCCCAGGTAAACCTCTTGGTTCTTGTTTGCAGATTTCATCACAACAGTAAACTTCCAAGATGGTATCAGGCGGAATTTTCACACAAATTGTTAGGGTTATCTGCATTGATTTCCTGGTCAGACCTCTATAGTTTTGCTAGAACTCAGTGGAAGCCCTTCTTCCATTTTAGACGTTGAGGTTCACTTCTTCACACCCTTCTCTATAAGGATGCAGTGGATGTGGTAAATCAACGGTTTATCTCCAAAAAACAAGTCCATTGCTTCTTCAAATTTGATGTCCTCATCCTTAATTACCAGCGGAAGTTGATAAATCAAGATGCTCATGGTGTTGGTTGTTGAGTTAATCTTCGCTTCAAACTCAATGAGGAACTACATCCTTATTGAGAAGTCATAATGGTCGTTATCTAAAACCACTGCTAGTGCTTTTAGGACCATGCGCCCAAAACATAAGAATAGCATTGTCCAGGCTCTAAGGTGCGGGTAACATCAGGTCCAGCTAGTTGGTAGTTCACATTAAAATTGATATTAGAAAAGGATTCAGCTTCTTCATGAGCTTATAGAAGATTATATTGACCGGAGCCCCCATTACCAGTACAGAAAGAAGCGCACTTTTTGTATAATAATTAAGTTTTTTTGTCACAAACTTTTTAAAAGGGTTTCCAGTGTTAAAACGTCAGTTTGGATTCTTAAATCTGTCTCAGAGCATTAGAAATCATTGTAGTAATGACATTATCCTTTCTTATCCTCTTCTAGGTTCTTGAAAGTAGCCATACCAGCTGCTCTCCTTCTTAACTATGTTAATGATCTGGGTATGTTAGTTCGTATTTCAATAGTTAGTTTTAACTCAATTTATGTCCATCAATACTATTGACTATTAGCCTAGTAATAAAAGCCAACACCCTAAGTGCTTTAACATGGAATATCCTGGATTAGATACATCTTCATCCTCACTATCTCTTCAACCTTAGTATGCAGTTCGACCCAGTTTATGGCATTGGTGGGATCCTCTTTAGGGGGAGTCCTTCTTATCAGTGGTGTGTAATGGACAATATTGGTAAAAGTGCCAGGCTGATGGCACTTATTGAAGGTCAGTTCTTAAAAATGCAGGTGCTCAAGTTGTTTAGGATTCTTTGGTTTGTTGCACTTGTCATTAGCGACGCAAGCTGCCTTGCTAAACCATCAATGGGGTGTTCCCATGGCCTTATACTATATCTTGTACATCACCTATACATCGAGTAAAGCTTTTTTAAGATCCTTTAGGGACATCGCGCTCTTAACTACAAGGGTCATATGCGTCTTCATGCAGGAAGCATTTCCAGAGTACTTAGCTGAACTGTTTTAGCTGTAGATAAATCCATAGTTTTCATAGTCCACAAACATTTGAGCTTTGAGGTAGTAGCGAGAGGCGTAGTTTGCTACCAATTCACTTTTTTCAAAGTAGAAATCCTTGCTTTATATTTTAAGTATCTTGAGCACTACTGAGCTCTGAGAGAAGGAAACTCTTTACCTCAGTCCAAATTAGTACAAGATGTAGGCTTGCGTTTGAATCTTGGCCTTACAACTCATAAATCCTTGCATGTAGCCAGTTTTTTGGCAAAAAATAGTGCCTTACATGCTGTTATCAAAAATCTGAAACCAGCAATTGTTTCTTCTCAGGGTGTGTGTATATGGTCTTAAAGTAAGATTTGAAGTTAAGGTCTTTATACAATGAGTTCAGCATGCATCATGAGCAGTTGCGTGGCATATAGTTGATTGACTAATAATTGTTACCACCCAATTAACTAGTCAAGTTGAGGTAGATTTTGGTAAAGTATGCAGTTGTCAGGAAAGCGGCAGATAAAGTTTAGACTGGCCTGCCAGCTGGGATGTAAAAACACCCAAAAGGCGAGCCAGAATGCAGGGGCTTTTAATGATCAGGTTGAACCAATCATTACATTTCAATTCAATTCTCAGAAATATAAATCTCCAGTCAAAACTCTATTTTGGGTTTCTGCAGTTTATGCAGGGCTAGGCGCTGGGTTGTGCCCCACCCAAGCTATTCTTTATGCTCTTAGTGGCGTAAAGAATAGTGTGGGATGGGCTACACAGAAGGGCAACCTTTAAGACTGGGCCCGCATGATTCTGAACTCAGTTCAGAATTCTTTGTCATTTCCACCCTCACGTGGTTCTTTCTGGTGGCCTCAGGGCCGCTCTTGCCTTGTCTTACCTGGTATTCTGCATCAAACCTAATTTTTATCCTTAAAAAAAGTTGAATTTGGAAGTTAACTGATCCGCCAAATACTCTAGTTTTTCTTGTGTTGTTCATGGTGCCCTATGTTGTTGGGATTGAACTCATCAGCATGTTTAGATTCGACAATAATTAACTAAAGCCAATTTTGGGGCCAAAATCCTCACATACCAGTGTCATCTTTTCTCATTTTCAAATAACCCTAAATCTGAGGTTAAATAGGTGAGTACGTGGAGTCAAAACCCTCATTTTGAGAAAATCTCATATCAGGCAATCTTGTGGCATCAATTTTGATCTGCCAATCCTTGAGGCAAGATGGAGGTCAAAAACTGGGACATTTTCGAATATTACAGGGCATTGATACTCAAATGACGTTTAAATGTATGAGAGATAAGTAACTAGGGAGTGATGATGGACTGCAAGTGTAAAAAACAACCTGGCAGTAAATTAAGCTGTTGCAAACCCAGGGTCAACGGGCCTGAGCATAGGAAATTGTAAGATCAGATTGTGTGGTTTGGTTTCCACTATGGGGGGCTAGGTATGGCATCATTGGCAATGGTGCGGATTTTTGCCTGGAGCAGGGACAGTTTTGTCCAAAAATGCTGAGATCTTGATGTCAGATTGCCTCAGCATTTGTGGAAAGTTCCACAAAGTTTTTGATATGATAGGCCAATTGACTGTAGTAGGGACCAAAGTTGTTAACATGACTGGGATAGTCCAGTTGAAATGAGGCCCAAGAGGCCGCATAAAAGATGTTTCAGGGAATTTGGTAAAATACAACATAATCAAATAAAAAGAGTATGGGAAGATTTTATAATTTAAAATATGAGAAATAACTATCAATTTTCTCAGTGTGTTATGACTGCTTGAATAGAAAATAGATTGGGGATTAGATTAGAAAGTGCAAGATTGGGTTCCTCAAGATTTGATCTAACCTGGCGAAATTTTAGCGAGGGGAATAACTAAATTATTTTGAACTGACTTCGTAAGTATTGGCGGCGGTTGAGTTTATTATAAGTTTATCCACAAACTCCTAAATTGCGGATTTGCCACAGTTTCAATAATTTGAGCAACAGCATCTCGCCCAAAATGCAATGGAATCTCTTAAGGACACCCCATGTAGGGGCAGTCCCAAGAGGTTGAGTACAGGTTTAGGCACCCAACCCGCCTGTACCTGGTCACTCTGGCGTCTCTTTGACCAAGCAAGATTTTTCAAATGAAGATTTATAATTCTTTTGAAGAGGGTTCAATGCTGGCGGTTACTTTTTATGATGAGCTGATGCCATCAGCGAGTTTCACTGAAGATTTGACATTAAGAGGTTTATATGCTGAAGCAACATGAGCATTGGGTTTTGGTGATGATATTTTGGTGCTGTCATGCCTTGATGCTGAAGGCTTGTTGCCGTCAGATACATTTTACCCTTTCACCCCATGTGGATGCCAATTCTCTGATAATTTAACACAAATTCCCTTGATTCTCAGTACCTATTTGTCCAAAGTTAGTACAGGGATAGGTGGCGGAGTCCTCAAAGGGTAAGCTGTGACCCAGCGGACGTCTACCACATGGGCAAGGTTGCCCTGAGAGATGAGAGGGGCATCTGGCCTCCTTGAAACTTTTTTGGATGGGAAAGGGAACGCCACTCATTCCAAGCAGATGGAACGCTCCCCTGGTCTTACATTACCCTTTCCTTTTACCAAAGGGGAAGCGCCACCACTAGGAAATTGAGCAGAAGCCACATTCTTATGGGGCTTGGGCAACTTGATTGCCACTAGCGTAGCTATTTTTGGGAAGGGCAAGGAGCATCAGAGTGGGTAACATGGAAAGCCTCAACAAGCTCCAAGCAGTTAGCTTAATCCTGAGTTCCAACCTAGCTACTTATGTAGGCTGGATAACCTTTACATGTGACCAAATTTTGAACTGGTCAGTAGGAGCATCAAGAAGCCAGGATACCGTCAACTTCAGCTTCCTATGCACCCTTGATCATGTTAGGCTCCAGTTTTCAATGGGATCACCCCCTTGAATGGAGACAACTGAGAGACATGGAAAATTGGATGCTGCTTCCAGTGGATTGGAAATTTCAAACAGAAGGAGCCATTCCCCATGTATTATTCCATCAAATGGGGGCCTGAGAGTTTACTTGTGAACTTGAGCAAGGGCACCTGCACGCGCAAGTGTCATGTGTTGATCATGACGTGTGAACATACCTTGATTTCATGCGTCAGGAGATACTTTCAATCCACAAACCGTTTGTAATCATTAATGGCCTTGGTCAAGTGCTCCTGAACCATGGACTGTGTGGCTCAAATTTACTGAGCATGTCCATCTGCAGCTGGTACCTTTGGGCGAAGGCATGGGCCAACCAATAACGATGGGCTATACCCAAGGTAGCTTCATATGGGGAGAAGCCTGTGGATGCATGTGTTTCGTCATTATATGCAAACTGGGAGAGTGGAAGGTCATCTGCCCAGGTATCCTGAGCGGCATCAGCGTAGCACTGCAGGTACTGCTATAAGATCTGATGGACTTATTAAGTTTTTCCATCTGACTGTAGATGGTATGCAGTGGAGCGACATGGCGTAATCTTCAATTTCTCTAAGAAAATGTTCCAAAAACTGCACTATATATTGGGTCACGTGGTCACTGATAACTTTCTGAGGGAGCCCAAACATAGAAAACACGTGCATCACAAGTAGGCGGGAAGTTTCCTCAGAAGTAATGTTGGAGGAGCATGGGATAAAAAAGTAGAATTTAGTGAAATGGTCTACAAGCACCATGACTGCTGTGAACCCCTTAGAACTAAGTAGCTCGACAATAAAGTCCACAGACACTGACATTCATGACCTCTCTGCCTGCTGCAAGGGGTGAAGGAGACCATTTCTATGAGACTGGTCTAATTTGCCTGTGCTCAGGTCACACAGTCGGTGATGCATACTGGAAAATCCTTTGACAAGCCTAGCCAGTTAAAGGGACGCTTTACTATATGATGCATTTCTTGTTCCACGAGTGGCTAACTTAAGGAAGATTGTGATGAGCTTGAATTATTTTGGCTCAGAGAAGAGGAGGAACCCACAATGCGACCTAAACAGGATGAGTCCCTTGGCCAGAGAAAAGAAGTAATGCTTGAAAGTTGGGAGTGACAACCGCTTCAAAAATTTCACTCCTTCTACACATGCCGTCTGCACTGCTAAGACCCACAAAATCAAAGGCACGTCCAGAGCTAAGTCTGCTGCTGAAACCATGGAAGGAATAATGGCAAGATTTGAGTTGGCGAAATGACTGTGACGATATTCTCCTCATCAGATCAGCTGGGCAAAGTGTGAGATTGCGACTTAGGAATATTAGAAAGACAATTCAATGCTCACTTCACAAATTTGTATTTAAAGTTAAAGCTGCACAAGTCTCAGTAGGTTTTAGACTGCTGGTGCACCAACTTCTGTGGCTTGCAGAAATAGAGGAGAACCTGGTGGTCCATATGCACAAGAAACTCGTGATGAACTTCCTGCAAGGGATACCACCACTGATTAAAGGTCCACGCCACGGCTGCCAACTCTTTGTTGCAAATGGCCCAAGATTTCTTGGTAGAAGAGATTTTAAAAAGTAAGCAACCAAATGTTTCAACCCATTGTGCTCTTAAGCAACACGGACCTTACCATGGTGGAAGACGCATCACATTCTAAAGTGTAGGGTTTGTAGGGGTCCACATGCTTAAGGATGGGAGGTGATAAGAACACCTTAATGAATCAAATGCCTGCTGGCACTTGGGCGTCCAGCAAAAAAGAACGTTTTTGCTCATGAGCAGATGCAGTGGTGCAGCTAACTGCAAGATTGTGGTAGAAAATTTTCAGAAATATTATTTAACCAAGATTCTTCTCAATTGCTTTTTAGTCGTTGGAGTTAGCCACTCACAGATGGCATCCACTTTACTGGGCTGAATGGTGTACCTATCTTTTAAGATAAGATTACATAAGATGGTGACTCCTCCCATTAATTCACATCTTGATGGATGACAAACAAACCAGCCTTGTTGCAGAACAGCTACTACCGCTTTAAGTCTTTTGCATGTTGTTTGGGAGAGGGAGAATGTACCAGGTTGTCATCAATATATGCAACCACGCAGGTGAACCAGAGATCACCCAGAAAACTATCAATCATCCTTTGGAATGTAATGAGCGCATTCTTCATCCTGAAAAGCATCACTTGAAATTGAAATATGCCTCGTCTATTCCAGATAGCGGTAAACCATTATTGACCTTCTGCTACCTAAATTTGATTAAAGGCGCTAACCAGATTGAGTTATAAAAACACTTGAAGCTTTGCTTTTGCTTGGCCAATTGTCTGTTCCAATGGCAGTGGGTAAGGATCATGGTCCTTGAAATTGTTGAGGTGTCCGTAATTCACGCAGGGATGAAGAGAACCATCTTCCTTCTTGGCAAAGACAATGGGAGAGGCAACTGGGGATTTCTCCTTGGATAATCAAACCTTCTTAAGCATGTCATCTACCCATGCATTAAGAGCAGCATCCTCCTCTTCCATATGTAGGTACAGTGGGCAGTTTATATTCGTGACCTCCACTGTTATTTGGGAGTTCAAATCAAATTCCTTTTGTGTTGGAAGGCGGTTAGCCTTTTTGGAATCAAAAATGCTCTGGTATCTCATCAACGTTGTGGGATTTCCATCGGAATACCTATGGGAGTAACAAGGGTTGTAACAGATTCATGACTTCGAGCTTTATTGAGGGTATCCAGAGATGGGAACTTGTCCCTTCACATGACCGTTGGAAAACAACGGCATGTTAGATTCCAGGTGGATACTCACATGCTGATGACGCCACCAACCCACACCTAAAATTATTGGGAACCCAAGGTTAGGCATTGCCAAGAAATGATTGCAAAAGCTAAACTGGTGAACCAAGAAAGATACTGGACACTATACTTTGTAGGATGGCTGGGAGGCCGATGAGGTGACCAACATCACTGGATCCAGGTCCAAGTCTAGATCAAGCTGCTGAGCCAGTTCCAGACTCATGAAGTTACCCGCTGATCCCGTGTTGATCAAGGCCTCAAAGGAGACCTAGTGTGCCCTGATGCTAATTTTAATTGGTAATAAAAAGTAGGCATAATTCTGTTTGTTATTGGATGCAGTCAATTGTGATGACAAAGTGATTGCAACTAAATTCAGAGGAAGAGCAGATTTCTTTAAAGGAGCAAAATTGTGGCGAACAATAGGTTGTACCAATTCCTCTATAGGCTGGTCTTCCGTTGACATACAGACAGGTTAGCTGGGGAAAACCAACTTAGGAGCAGGGTGGCGTCAAGCCCTTGAACCAATCTAGATACTGATTTGATGTCAGGATCAGAACCTGCGACCAAGTCGTCAAATCCAACCATGAAGTTCCTTTTTTGAGGGAGGAGGTTGTAATGGAGAGATATTTAATTGAAGTCGCTGCCTTGAAAATCTGATCCACTTTTAATAGGGGTGGACCAAATAACGTGATAAGCGGAAGTTAGATCCAATGCAAATCAGAAGAACTCTTAGAGTATGTCCTCAGGGAGATCCAGCACTGGGACTTGCTCACAGAAAGCTGCAACAAAGGACACCATGATAGAGGCTTCAGGGTTCATAAAAGATAATTGGAACAGAAGTTTAGAGCACAGAGCATGAGATTTTAATGCTTCAGATACTATTGTAACAAGTGAGGCGGGGTCACCTGCCTAAATGGAAGAGCTCAAAAGAACTTGCACCCACTGGCAAGCTTCATCTTCAACCGCATCTAGAAGGGCTAAGCTCTGCTGAGCATTTGTCAGTGAAGCGGTACTGTTTGGTATGATTTTGGACCGCATCTGCATATTGGCGAGGGCATTGAGGACCTGATTTGCAACCTCATGGGAGGGAACACCCAAATTACTACTTGTGGGTGGGCTGAGGGAACCGTAGAGGATAATGGGGCAATTTGAGCATGAAATAATTCATCCAAAGCCATCCAGAAGCTTCTTAAAAAATCAGTGATTAATAAGATAAACAACAGAAGGCATGATACTAAATGTAAGTTCATATAGTAGATGGTAATAACTGCAGCAACCCATCTTGACGAGAAGGGTGGAAATGGCTAGAAACATTGGATGGTCAGTTATTTCAAGAAAACGGCAGATAACGTTTCGACTGGCTTGCCTGTTGGGATGCAAAAACACCCAAGAAGTGAACCAGAATGCCAGGGGAATTGCCACTCGAATGACGTTTAAATGTTCTGTGAGATAAGTAACTAGGGAGTGCTGATGGACTGCAAGTGTAAAAAGAACCTGGCAAGAAACCATGCTGTTGCAACCCCAGTGCCAATGGGCCTAGGCGTAGGAAGTTGCAAGATCAGATTGGATGGTTTGGTTTTCTCCATGGTGGAACTAGGTATGGCAGCATTGGCGATGGTGTGGATTATCACCTGAATCAGGGGCAATTTTGTCCATAAAATGCTGATATCCTGGTGTTGGATTGCCTCAGCAATTAATTGAGCTTCACAGAGTTCTCTACATGAAAGGCCAATTGACTGCAGTGGAGACCAAAGTTAATAACATGACCAGGATAACTCAGTCAATATGAGGTCCAAGTGGCCAGATTTGTCAAGAGAGTGTCTAAATCTTACCCAGTGACCAGTGAGATATTGCACAGTGCACATCCACAACGCCAGGGAACTCATCGTCAGTGTATTGGAACTATATCCCCACAAAGGGTGCTAGAGCTAAAGAAACACAGGACAAGGGTATTCAACACGGTATATATTAATAAAAAGTGAACCAACAAAAATACTTGGGTGGAAATTAAAGAGGAAACCATATCCAAGCGAAGATCTTAACTGGAGGGCTTGGGTGCCTTGATCTAGAGGGGACCAGGGATGCCCAGCGGTGAACCAGCTGTGATCATAAATTTGTGCAAGTAAAATGGATCATGTCATTAGGGCCTCCACAAAGAGGTCCGTGCACACGCTCGCTCAAATTAACATATAAAAAATGTAAACTAACGGGATTTTTATTGAAAGGAGGATGACCAACGAGAAAGGTTGGTCTTAAGAACCATACTTTAAGCAAGGAGAGGTGAGTCATCAATCAGAGAAAATGGTTCTAAGCCTAAATAAGCCAATTGGCGCACCCCACCTTGGCCAGGGTACTATGGCTTGAGATCAAATGAACTTTAGTGATTGATTGCAATTTGAGTCATCCAAATTTGGAAATGTTAAATATAGAATGGGTTTCAACCCCTGTTCTTCAAGCAACCAAAATGAACCATCATCGGTTAGAAGGGAACTCGTCCATTTTAAAACCATCGCTGTAACACATGCTGGGAATCTTGAACTTCCTCTGAACCAACTTTAGCATATCTGGCCTGCACCCAGGGCTGGTCCAAAGTGTGCCTTAAGCCATGGAAGTCCTGTAACTTGACCATTTTGACTCTTGACGCCCTGCCCTGTATGGCAGTTGGTCCCCTAAAAAATTCATTTAAACATGACATTACCCTCTCCTCTTTTTGGGCACCACCCCCTCCAGGGGTATTTGCTAAGGAAAAGTTTTTGTGAGAAGAGGACAGCTTCATGGCAGCGACAGCTTGATTAGACTTGGAACCTGAAGCCTCAGGGAAACGCTTGTGGAATACTTCAATTAGGTCTTGGCATGGGCGCAGTCACGCACTGGGACCCAACTGTTCTCCATTGCGTCAAATCCCATTCAGGATACAAGATACTCAAGTCTTCTTCTTACCCGATGGAGGCTACAATCTCCTCCACTTCCTACTCTGGCGCCCCATCCACGAGATAAGCCTCAGGAGTCTCTGATGGGGCCCTCAAACAACGTAAGCTTGCTTTCATTGAAAACTGGAAAGATTCGAAATGTGGGGGGAGATCCAAATGGTATGAGGCGTGTCCCACCTTTCTGACAATGCAGTAAGGCCAATCCTCTTTGGTCCCAGTTTTTATGGTTGCTTGATTGGGATGTTTTTAGCATCCAGAATAATGAGATATCCTTCCTTGTACATTGGCCCAACTCATCGCATACCATAAGCATTCTCCTTGTAAAACTTCATGGCCGCACCTAAATTAGTGTAGACTCCCTGGTGGACTTTATTGATTATTTTGAAAAAGTCCACCACCGCTCACTTTGGATCCACAACTGGGCTCCATATTGAAGGCAGGGTTGAAGCCATAGTTGGCGAAGAAGGGGAACAACCTATTGTGCATGTTGGGCTTTGTTAGAGCTGAATTGGGCCATGGGGATATGAGAAACCCAATCTGAATGATCTGCGGTGGTGTAACAAACGCAGGAACTGTTCTAGGCACTGTTTCACTCTTTCAATATGCCCATTTAATTGAGGGTGATAGGCAGTTGAACGGAAGTAGCGCGTCTGAAGAGTTTCACATAACTCTTCCAATAAGATTGATGTAAACTGGAGTCCACAATTGCTAATTTTTCTTGGAGAGCCGATGGAGCGCAAACATATGAGTTATAAAGAACCTAGCCATATCAGCCGCTGTAACAGTGGTTCTTCAGGGAATAAAGTAGGCGAACTTTGTAAAACGGTCTACCACTACCATGATGGCATCGTAGCCATCAGATATAGGCAATTCCACAATATAAACCAAAGATGAAGAAGTCCAAGACCCTCCAGCCTTTTGAAATGGTACCAAAAACCTCGCTAGTGGCTGGCAATTTGGTTTCATTTTGGTTGCTGACAAGGAACTTTTAAAATACCTGCCCACCTGCGTGGCTAACCCCTTCCAATTGTAAGTGTAGCGAATTAGCTCCAGAGTCTTCAGCTTCCCAGGATGACTAACGGTGATTCTGTCATGATGGTCCCAGATGTTTTTCAAACGAAATGGTCCAGCGGGAACCCATAGGCGCCCCTGAAAGTACACCATCTCATTCTTCATGTGGTAGCCTCTGTAATGTCCTCCTGATTCAACGCGCTCTTGGAAAGAACTATAGTATGTTTTGCTGACAAAGGCTGTGAAAGGACTACCTTACTGAACATAAAGTATTCCTCCAAATTTTCTAGAAGAGCAAGCGCTGGCCCGTAGGCCAAGGGAGAGGGAAGTTGAGACACAATCTTACCTGGAAGAATCATCAAATGGTTATTATGCACAATACCTCCTTAGGATTTAGAGCTAGTGCAGGGTTTCAGCTCAAAGCTTCCGCCAAAGCATTCTCCTTGTCCTTAGTAAACTCATAGGAAAACACAAATTTGGCTAGGGTCTCATGACAGCAGGTTTTCCGTGGTGTCAAGACATGAGTTGCGCGGTGGTACAATAAGCCATGTTGATCTGTATGTAAGCAGAAGGTTTGAGATGAGCCATGTAAGTGATGACGCCAATAAGTCAGCGCCTCAACCACTGCTAATTAATCTTTATTTTAAAGGGCGTAGCTTAACTCTGGTAAAGGCATCTTCCTGGAAAAATATCTCATTGGATGCTAAATTCCATCTTCACCTACTTGTAATAAGGCCGCTGCTATAGCGAAGTTGGAGGCATCAGTAGCTACGATGAACTCTTTTTATAGATCTACATGGCGAAGGACAGATGCTAATAGCAGGGTGAACTTTATAGCTTGGAAGGCATCCTGCAAAATTGGGGACCACTGAAGCACTTTAGCTCCACTCGCCTTATACAGGGGCGCCGCCACCTAAGAAGGATTTGGCGTGAATTTCTTAAGGAACTTACACGTTCCCAAAAAAACTTATCAATTCCTTGACCAATGTTGGGGTGAGCCACTCGCAAATCGCCTTCTCCTTGTCTGGTGTTATCATGTAGCCTTGGTTAAACACGACTTTGCCCATGAAGAAGACCTGGGACTTAAAGAATACACAAGTACTGATCTTTAGCGTAAGGTCAGTTGCACTCAAACGCTCCACCACCTGCCAAAGATGTATTACATGTGACTCATTATTAAGAAAAAAAAACCAGATATCATCCATGTAGGTTACCGCGCATACCCCCAGCAAGTCCCTCAAAACCGTGTCAATACAGAGTTGAAAGATAGCAGGGCGTTTTTAAGCCAAAGGGCATAAACCGAAATTGGAAATATTTTCTTTTATGAAATGCGGTTAGTCACTCCTGGCCCTTCTTGATCCAGATCTGATTGAACGCATTTAGTCAATCCAGTTTTGAAACTTTCGCCTTCTCCACATAGCGTGCAATCTGTGAGTCCAGTGGGATGGGATGCAAGTCTTGTACTGTAATATTGTTGTGATTCCTATAATCTATGCATGGACGTAAGGTACCATCAGCCTTCTCCTCAAAGAGAAGTGGGGAGCATACTGGGGAAATACGCTGAGATATTGCGCCTTTAGCTAGATATTTTTTTAACCCACGCATCTAAAACTGCTTCCTCCCGTACAGTCAAAGGGTAAATGGGAGAAGATATATGCATCATATCAACTGCAAGCTTGAACTCGCAGTCAAACTCTAAATGAGCTGGTAGTACCTTGGCTAAAGCCACATCAAACGAAGATTCCAGCCCCTCCAAACAGAAATGTAAGGGTACCTCCAATGTGGGCTTCAGCAATGTAGCAAGACTGAGGGTGTGGATATTGGATCAGTGGGTCAGATTTCCCTGAGAGTTTTCCTCAGCAAAAGGGAAGACTACTTCATGACCATTACTCAACGTTAAGGACAAGGTATTGTCTTTCAAGTTGTTTCTGACGTAAAGCTTTCGCCACCATTCTGCATCTAAAATAATGGGGTACAAGAGGTTTTTGATCACTTGAAAGCCGCCAACCAAATGGTATTTGCTAACTTAATAATCTAATAACCCCAGAGCTTCCAGTGTGAATATACTTTGAGAAGCTCCTCCCCTAACCATACTACTTGACAAGTAACTCAGCTTAAGGTAGTCATCTAGATATTGGTCAATAAAATTATTAGAGGCTCCGGTATCCACCACAATATTTGTGCCATTTTCCTTAAAGGGGATGAAAGGGTATCGCTTAACAAAAAAAATCCGGAGTGTTAAATTTATAGCAGACAACGTCAACACCTCACCATAAAAAACTTCTTCAGGCATAAGCATGCCTTCTGGGTATGTTTCCACATTATAGAATGAGAAGGGATAGTTGGCCACTTTTACTACTGAGTTCACATATACCACCATAACTTCAGCAATTGGATAAACATTTTTATATTGAAGAAGTAACTATTTTTCCACTTCCTGTGTTCTGCGGATCATGGTAGTGGTCAAGCGCAGGTTCTCTGGGGTAATCTGGTATACTGAAATGGGTTCAAAATTAGAGCCATAAGAGATGATATTTGGCCATCTAGTACTAAAAAAAAGAGATGATATTTGGCTTTTTTTGTATAACTAGATTGGCTTTATAAAACACGTTTTGGGACGTGAATGAACCCATATCCATTTTGGCAGTGGATTGTGCATCGTTATCCAAGGCCATCACCACCAGGCCCTTTGTTGATAATCCCACCTAAGCCATACAAACATAGTGTTAAGAAAAATCTTTTTAATTTTATTGGTTTCAATAATTTATGGGGAAAATCAATGAATCATGACCCTCAAATCACAAAACGTTTAAATCCACCAGATTCAAGCAAGAAGGGTGGTTACTTCCCAGTTGGAGGTATCAAGAATAATGCTGAGATACTCAAACCATCATCAAAATGAGAAAATGGTGATGAGTTCTGCCATAGCTGTGACCAACAGCTGGAACACCCAATTCACCCTTTTTGAAAGTCACAATCGGATTATTCTAGTGTATGTAAAAAATAGGTTGGTCATCTAATGTCAAGAGTGTCTATAACTCCCCAGTTCCCAGTGAGGTGGTTCACGGTGCACAGCCACAATGACAGGGAACTCGTCATCAGTATTACTGGAAGTATAGCCCCACAGAGGGTGTTAGAGCTAAAGAAACACAGAGCAAGGGGGTTCAACATGGTATAAATTAATAAAAAGCGAAACAACAACAAAACTTGGGTAGACCCCAAAGAGGAGCTCATATCCAAGTGAGGATCTGGACTGGAGGGCTTGGGTGCCACTGTCTAGAGGGGATAAGGAAGGGCCTGCGGTGCACCAGCTGCAATAAATAAATTTTTTACAATTAAGATGGCGATGTTGTTAGAGACCTCCCCAAAAGAGGTCCACGCTCAGGTTCGCCCAAGTTAACATATAATAAATGTAAACTAGCAGGTTTTTTGTTAAGAAAGACAACCAATGAGGAATGTTGGTCTTGAGAATCATACTTTAAGCAAGGGTAGGTGAGTCATCAATTATGTGAAATTGGTTCCAAGCCTAAACAAGCCAGTTTGGAGCACCCCACCATTGGATAGGGTACTGTAGCTTGAGATCAAATGAACTTGAGTGATTGATTGCAAATTGAGGCATCACAATTTGGAAATAGATATAAGATGTTTTCAAACCCCTGGTCTCTGAGCAATTGAACTGTTGTCATTTAGAAGGTGACTCATCCGTTTAACAGTCACTGCCAAAACACATGCTGGGAATCTTGTACTTCCCCTGAACCAACCTGGGCATATCTGGCCTGCATCCAGCGCTGGTCCAAAGTGTGCCTTAAGCCAGGGAGGTCCTGTAACTTGACCCTTTTTGACTCTTGACGCCCAGCCTTGTATGGCAGTTGGTCCCCTCAATAAAGTCATGTAAGTAAAAAGAAGTTGGAGGTAGTTCAAAGGTTTGGGAAAAATTCAACATAATCAAATAAAAAGAGTATGGGAAGATTTTAATAAATTTAAGATATGAGAAATGGGAGGTGGTTAGCCTGGCAGGTAAAACTGCTTCCACCCTTGTGCAGGTTTGAAGTTAATTACTGTACTGGCTAGAAAAATTCTCAGTGTGGTATATTTGTCCCAAGGTCGACCCACCTAAAATAATTAAAATTATGAGAAGTGACCATCAATTTTCTCAGTGTATCATGACTGTTTGAATAGAAAATAAATTGGGGAGTAGCTTAGGAAAGTGCAGGATTGGGTTCCTCAAGATTTGGTCTAATCTGCAAACTTTGAGATAGGGGAAAAACTAACTTTTTTTGAACTAATTTTAAAAGTATTTGCGGTGTTTGATTCATTATCAATTAGTCCACAAATGACCAAATTGTGGATTTTCCACAGTTTCAATAATTTGAGCAACAGCATCTCGAATAAAGGGCAATGGAATCTCTTAAGGACACCCCATGTAGGGGCAGTCCCAAGAGGTTGAGTACAGGTTTAGGCACCCAACCCACCTGTACCCGGTCACTCTGGCGTCCATTTGACCAAGCAAGATTTGTTGGATATATAATTATGATTCCTTTGGGGAGAGTTCACTGCTGGCAGCAACTTTTGATGATGACCTGATGCCATCAGTAAGTTTTAATAAAGATTTGACATTAAAGTTTTATATGCTGAAGCAACATGAGCATTAGGTTTTGGTAATGATAGTTTGGTGCTGTCATGCCCTGATGCTGAAGGCTTGTTGTCGTCAGACAAATTTTACCCTTTCACCCCATATGGATGCCAATTCTCTGATAATTTAACACAAATTCCCTTGATTCTCATTATCTATTCTTCCAAAGTTAGTAAAGGGATAGGTGGCGGGGTCCTCAAATGGTAAGCAATGACCCAACGGACGTCTACCACATGGGCTAGGTCGCCCTGGGAGATGAGAGGGGCAGCTGGCCTCCTTGGAACTTTTTTGGATTAAAAAGAGAACTCCACCCAGTTTAAGCGGAGGGAGCGCTTCCTTAGACTTACAGCAATTGAGCCTTCAACTCGTCTATACACTTGTCAATATAAAACAGCATGTTACCATGCTGTTCCAGCGCTCTCCATAATTGTTCAGAATGCAGATGTTTTCTCCAATCTCCTTTGCAAGAAATAAAATTTGATCCTCCCAAACTTTAATGTCAACATCAAGTTTTAATATGGGAGAAGGTCTTACCACGATAGGAATGAAGGCAATTAATGTTTTTCTAGCAGTCTCATAGACGCTCAAGCTGGTTACTTAGATCATGAATTTCTAGTTCAAGAGTATGGAGTTCTTGATAGATAACATCTTCTTCCCTTGCCAAGTGTTTAGAGTAATCCTCCCTATGATATACTTCCATATCCGCTTCACCAATACTCTGCTCATGAGGAGTCTCATGATTTTCACTCTAGCCTTATGATGCCTCCCCTGTGGTGAGCACCACAGAAAGCTCACTGACCTCATCTTACTTAGCTTTAAGGTATATTTACTGCTCTGTTAGTCTACTCCAAGAAGATTAGGTACCAAACAACATTTTCTTAGATTATAAATTATCCTCTTTGAGCAATTTCACCTCTGATGCTACCCGTTGTAGCATCTATCTCTTAGGTAAACTGTTCACGCTTATGGAAAAACTCTTGTTGACACTTTCTGTCATGTTCTCTTTATTTTGGTCTTTGGGACACAACGGAAATCAAAGCATCCTATCCCTTGGCAGCTCTAAAGGTATCTGCAAAATGAGCGTCTTGTTCAAACAAAGCATAATTCAGGCTGGTTACTACATCCTTCTCAATTGCAAAACCAGAATAGATACTGGCAATTAAATCAATTAACTATAATAAGTGAAACAAAAAGGATAAAACAGAGATTTAGTGATAAGAATTTACCTAAAGTAAAAGGTAAAGTATATTATATTTCTGGTGAAAAGTCAAGATAAAAATATTTATTCATATGAGGCAAGATGACCAAGGGATAGGAATTACTTAAAGAGAAATAAAGAAAGGACATGAAACCTGAGCAGGGTCAACTCCATTGAAGGAAGTTTTTCCACCTCCAGATTGGGACTCAGAATTTTCTGGTTATGTCATGGGTAAGGTTTTCATGCCGTTAAACCTACTAATTGCCAATAGCTTCCTTCAGCTGGCACCCCAATTAATGATTGAAGGGTGGGAATCAAACCCACAACCTTCAGGTTGGTAGCTGTACACCCTACTGACTCGCCTTCCACCCCCTAGTCAAGATTAAAATTAACCTTTTGTAAAATAAATCGAAATTTAGGGTAGTGATTTTGGGGATTAATAAGATCACCTATTCATGCGTCAGATCGCTGCTTTGGTTGCTTTGTTTATTTGATTAAAACCTTATTTCTGCTAGCCCCTTCTCATTGTGAATACCCCTGAAACTGGATTTCCATGGGCCCTTTCTTTTGTCCCCGCTTCTAGTTATGGGCTGCATTTTCTCCTTGGGTTATTGCTTTGTTATCCAATTTTAGTAATATGATTTTTGACTTTAGGTTTGTACAATGGCGCACCTTTGATGCGCCTTACATCAGTCTTTGAGAAACTCTCTAAATTGGATGATGTCCATTTTTTATAAAGGATTCAGATGGGAGCCTCAATTGTTCCCATTGGGGTGATCTAATTGATTCATTGCATCAACTTTAGTTTTTTGAATTTTTATTTCACCCCTCCCCCAGAAAAAAATAAAAGGGGGTCAATTTTCATATTCTTCTTTGGTAGCATTGTCATATTCATATAACAAATCTTCTTAAGCGTCATATGTAAATTATCTTGCATGACGTTATCCTAAGGCATGATAACTTTCTTGACTCTTCTGAAATTATAAAAAGAGTTCTCTAACTCCATCCGTAAAGAGTAAGTTTCCTACACTTCTACCTTATTGGGTTAAACTCTGTTCATTCCGCTTGTTGAGGAAAAATTTACTGATGCTTTTGCAGCCTCATACACAACAGGTGACTTGGGGTCTGATAATTATAACTACCACAGAAAAACGCATCGCTGCTCAATAGCGCCACAAAATTATATAACAGCTGCTCACCTCCAACACGCTCTCACCCATCTGTAAAAATTCCCCTTGTAAGGGATAAATTCCCAGCATGGGCTCACAAATGGGTCAATTCAACAATTCATCACAAATAGCTGTACATTGAACATCAGCATCGTATTAAGTATACTGGCGTGGCCACATAGATTACCAAGGGTAAAAGTTAACAAGATACTTTACGAGGCGTTATGCAAATCAGAAAGAAGTAATATTTTGTACACAAGCCCATGATAGCACAGGCGCGTTTGTCATTACCTTCAGTGAAGTGTCTGAGATGGCTCATTAATACCATAATACTATATAAATTAGAATAAAGTGACTCAGAAGATATCAGAAGAATCTTAAATATGCTAAAACTTCACTCTGCTTATAACCTAACTATCCTAAATAGTGTTATCTTCACCAATGAACTAGAGGATGCTGTACGCAGGGCACCTCGCCAGAAAAGCTCTGGACTATATAGAATACCATAAGAGTTCTATATGACCACTTCACTTTAATCGCACCTCTACTTAAGTCACCCATTATAGATGCCATCTAGATACCTGCCTGCTCCCTGGGGGATCAGAAGTTTTTGTTGTATTTTTTTTTCAGAAAATGTAATACAAATAACTTGGGTAATTTCCGCCCAATATTACTTACCAGCGTAGACTCTTAAATAATGACCAGAAGACTATAAAAGAGATTTGGTAAGATCTCTCAAACAACCTTATTAATAAATAATATGTATTTTTTATTAACTACAGCATATGGGACAACATCCACACCATTACCTACGTGTGCTAGTCTAAATCAGAGGGTGCATTAAGATTTCTGGACCAACAAAAAGCCTACCATCGCTTTTCTTAACCATAACAATAACATCAGTTACTAAGATTCGATTCAAACAGAAATTTTTGATAATCACACAGGTGAGATGAGCGAATTCAACAAATCCCAACTAAACTGGGCGAAAGCCAAATCTGGCTATGGCCAAAACGGTGCACCAAAGGGCAAAAAACGCCTGGAGGGGGATCGGAAGCCACCTCCACCAAAAAGCCACAGACCCAAACACCACCTGTGTTTGTGGAATTTACCACAAAACAAAACCAATACATAAAAGTATAGTATGCACAGCCCCTATAAAAAGTGGAACACATGCCCCAACTTTTCTTAGGGGTAGAGTCCCCAACTCTGTGGGAGAAGGTGGGTGAGGCACAGGCCTCCCTTTTTCCCCACATGGTATATGTTACCACCCACACCATCCACCGCATCTGGATTGATATGGGTTTTGAAACTATGAAGATGCAGACGCTGCAGCAAAGGTCTGTATCGAGGTTGCCCTACCCAAGGGAAAACAAATTGTGTGCACCACGCGCACCAGATGGAACAAAGCAAATACTTTTTTCATCTTATTTGACTCGCTCCCCACCAACCTTCCCCATAAACTAATTGAGGAGGAATTCCAAATTGGCCTTCAGAGATATGGAGAAATCAAACAACTAGAGTTATGGTGATTCCACCTGATTCTGAACCTGCGCTCAGGAAAGGTGATTGCTGTGATCAACCCAGTCCCTGATGTGGCCGCAGACCTAACCAAAATCCCATGCACCATGGTGTTTCACCTCCCAGACAGGGGAGAGTCAAAACCAATCTGCATCACACTGGAATGCGCACCGCCAATATGCAACCATTGCACCACATTGGGGAACAAGGAACACATGTACCACATGAAAGAGGGCATCTTGGCCCCAGACTTCTGTGATGATGCTATGGACAAAGATACAGAGACCTTTGAAAAAATGGTTGACGCCAACCATGCTTTCCTCTGGGGAGAGGATGGGCACTATGTACTCATAGACCCAGTGTCACCCAAACTAAGCAAAAAGGTACAGAAAGCCCAAAAGTGAGCAGCGACCAAGGCTGCATCACTCACAACCTCCTCCATTGAACCAGACCAAATCCAAGAGGACAGAGAGGCTTCTAGCTAAGCCAGATAATCAGAACAGAATACCCAAGCCAAAGAAGCCCATGGAGGATAGTAACTGCGCCAAACAGTCAGAGCAGACAACCCATGATAAAAACTATCAACAATCTGACTTAATCACCATGTGATCTCAATCAAATTAACTTACCTGGATAATTTGACTTCACTATGGGCGAGACAGCAGGGCCCAGAACTTCAAAATCACACCCCAAGACATCAGAAACCAATCAGCACACCAATCTTAGTCTCACAAAATTACTTGTGGAAAAGCTTAATACAAACCCTAAATCCAACAAAACCCGCACAAATCATCGCAAGGTAAGGAACTGGACAACGCCTCAGAGTGGACTGGCCAATTGACACGAAGCATGTCCAAGGCAATGAGTGGGGGACTAGGGCCAGAAGGCCCATACAACTTTCTGAGGTGCCACGGGCACCTCAGTGTCAATAGGGATGCTAAACATCGCAAGATCCAGGGCTCAAGCATCCCAAGCCAAAAAGCTGGACTTCCTGTGCAAACCCCCTGTAGACATCTTGGCCATAAAAGAAACCCACTGTCTACAGGGGGGAAGATGTATCCTGGTCAGCCAGGGTCTCACCATCCCAGTCAATATGGACGTCCCACTGTGGGGTGGCCATCTGAAATAACAAAAAAATAAAATCGCTGACTCCTTCTCATATCTGCATGGCCGCATCCTGGATGTAACAATTGCAAATCAAGAGGCCAAAATCTCAATAGCTTGTATCTATGCACCATGCACCACAACTGAGAGGAAACAATTCCTCAAAGCCTTCCTGATGCTCAACCTCCCACCAGAAACCATCCTGCCGGGCGATTTCAACTGCTGGGACAAAACCACCACAGAACGATGGCCCAACCCCAGGGGATACCCACCGGGACACATCAAGTTCCATGTAATGAAGGCATCCCTTGGCCTGTATGACACCCTCCCCCCTGGGTCTCCACTTCTCCCCCACATGACCCGCCCCAGCATACGTGAGGGAATGCTCATCTCAATGAGCCGCATCAATAACATCCTCACACCAAAATCCTGCCACTCGTTTATTTCCAACTTTAATTTGAAAAAGATATATTTCTCCGACCACTGACTAGTTTCAGTGCAGCTCATGTTAACCCTCGCTCAAATGTGGACTTCGCCATGGAGGAAGCTAATATGGAGAACATAAAATTACCTGAAGTCTCCGACTGGGTTGATACTGAAGCCATGAACCTAGTATTTGCAACCCCTTTTGCATTGGATCCCATCAAAGCTTGGGAAAAATTCAAATCCAAACTAATAAACAAAACTCGCCGTCATACCTCACACAAATACACTGCAGATAAAGCCATGATCAGGTGTACCTTGGCGGAACTAGACCACCTAGAGCTCAACACCCCAAAATCCAGCTACAGCCCCAACTGGGGGCGCAAATGGACGGAAATTTTCGCCTGCCTAAACGCCCTCATCTATAAACACCAACATAGAATTAGAGTATTGTGGAAAGGTAAGTATATAGAAAGCAAAACATGTTTGGCATATTTCTTCCGCCAATACCACTCCTGAGGCAACCTGCCCCAGTGCGCACAGGTCTGCAAAGCTGATGGCACTATGGCAACTGGCTCAATGGAGGTCAAGGCGGAAATACACCGCTGTTAATCCAAACTTTATTGTGACACCCCATCCAACCCCAAAAAATAATAAAACTTTATACACACTGCTGGAATACAGAGTGCACCGCCAGACCATAGTCTCATATACCTGATAATGAAGGAGGATCTTTGGAACACAGTCCGCGGTGCACCGTGTAGGAAATGCCCAGGCACTGATGGGATACCATATGAATTTTATAAAACATATTTTAGACAAATCGCCCCCCTCCTCTTAGCTTCAATGAACTAGTGCCTGCTGGAGACACGTCTCCTGCATGGAGGCCAGGAATCCTATGACATTACCCAGTTTAAAAAAGGGCGACAGACTGTACCTGGCCAACTGGAGCCCAATTGCACTCTCAAACACTGACACAAAAAAACTTACAAAAATTCTAGCTACCAGACTAGTTACACTAGCCTCTAAAGCCCTATCACCCAATCAATTCGGTTCAACACCAGGGCGCTCCATATGGTCTAATATACACACCGTCTCCAATATATGCCAGTCCAAAGCAACTGGAGCCCTGATATTCCTGGACCAAGAGAAAATATATGACCGCGTTAGCTGGCCATACTTGAAGGAATGCATAACCGCCTTCAATCCCCCATGAAGTTTCATTAACTGGGCGATGCTCCTCATAGAATCCGCTTCTATGGCTGTGTGTGGCCCTGGTTTCTTAACTGACAAGATTACACCACGAAGAGGGCTCAAACAAGGGGACCCCATCAGCCCACTACTCTACAACTTCAGCTTTGATCCACTCTCCGCATGGCTGACTCACGCCTCAAGGGCATAACTGCACAAGGCCAGCCCCCAGTCAAGATACTAGCCTTTGTGGATGACTGCATGACAGGTATAGCTAACAGTAATGATGCCCGATAGTTGAAACGCACCCTAGAGGAATACTCCATTGTGAGCAACGCTATGCTCGATAAAATGAAAAACAGAAATAATCCTCCTAGGGCAAATACATCAGCAACTGGACCGCATTACCAAAAGTCTATAATCCCCCAAGACGAAAAACCACTCATCCTACCCTTTGCATCACCCCCCACCACCCCTGTCCACCACCTTGGGATATGGCTGGAAACAGGGGGTATGCCAATGAGATTTCTGAGAATAATCTATTACAATGGGTATCCAACCGCATCGCCTCACTTAAGGGAAGATCCCCAGGGCTAACAGGGAAATTAGCAGCTGACAACTCGCTCATCCTCCCTATTCTGTGGTTCCCCGCACATGCAATCCCCTTTTCGCCCACCTTCACAACATCAATCTGCGCGCTCATCCAGGGCTGACTGTGGCCTGGATCCCGTCCACCCGTCCAGGTGGTAGCGTTATTTGGACCACGCTCCAGCGGAGTCATGGGCTTAATAGATCTTGAGAACCACGCTAACCGCATTCTGGGCACCTGGATAGAGGAATTGCTAACCCTGTACCTCCAACAACAGCACTGGTCCAGAACAAGGCCAACTTTGCGCAGGCGCTCAAAATACCTAACCCACACAACCCATCCAGCCTACTAACATACCTCACTAACCACCTCAAGGCAGCGGGCCTGCATGGAACCCCCCCTCATTTTAAACGCCTCCTCCGCTCCATCCACCGCATGGGATGGACCGTCGCTAACACTGGTTCTGTGCAGGGAAGGGGACGATCTAGATCCCACTTTATGATAAGAAAACCAGAAGACCACCCAGAAAGACATACTCACTATGACCCCAAACATTGCTAGAATCAATTACCTAGATGCTTTGGACATCCCCTATGACCTAGCTATACAGAAGGCAATATAGAGGCTGGAGCACCATCCACTCCTCCAGCCAAGGGTGAGAGTCAACACCTGGCGTTGCCTGAGAAGGACCTATATAACGGTGGACCGCACCTATTCTCTCCATGCAACCTGCGCAGTATGTGGAGGGGAGGGCTCCCTACACCACCACTTAGAAACCTGACCCCATCCAGAGCCATATGGCGGGAAGTTGCGCGCCTGCTTAGGATCCAAGCCGACCAGAGATTCTCATCTCAAGGAGCCTCCTCGCACTCCAGCTTGAGTCCCCAATTCCGTCTACCCTCCTCTCCCTAATAGTACCCATCACAATGTAGACAATCCACATCATTGTCTTGGATGCGTTCAAGGGTACCATCCCAACCATCCATGGGGTAATCAATAGGTTCCACGTCCACTTACTGGAGCACTTCCAAGCCTGGCTTTATGAACACATGAGGCCAAGGCAATAGAGGTTCATAGAGTCATGATTTTCACTCTGGTTCCTCCACATGAACCCTTCCTCCACACCTGTTCCATAGCAGGGGAAACCCCCTTGGAGTAGCGCACCAACCCCCCCCCATACCTTGCGGTTCCAGCTGGCAACAGGGGTAACCTGTATACCCCGGGGTGACCAATCCTTTCTAATCCTCAATATTTTTCACCCCCTTTTTTTAACACACACATCATTATTTCCCATTCCCTGGTCAGCTTGCCTCAGTTAAATAGATGAAAAAAGCCTACCATCAAGTGCATTGGAAGTATCTAAGTGTAAGGAGAGTGTCTATAACTCTCCTGTTCCCAGCGTGGTAGTGCTTGGTGAACAGGGCTAAAGCCAGGGAACTAGCCATTAGTACAAAAGTTACTAGAGCTCATCAGAGGGTGCTGGAGCAATAATAACTTAAGCAGAGAAATGTGATCATATTAAGAAATACCCAACCAAAAGCTACGCGGTTCACAGGGAAGAAAAGGGTAAGATTCCCAGATTGGAGGGAACCTGGGCGACTCAACGGTGCATGAGGGAATAACCTAATCATATTCAAAATGGAATGGTTACCATAGCACGAGACCTCCTCAAAGAGGTCTGCTCACAGGATTGTTTGATATAATGTAAGTAAAATTGGGAAAAACGGGAAAGGTTTATTGTGAGAAGTCAACTAACAAGGAACGTTGGTCATAAAAAATTAAATTTACACTTTGTTGGGATAATTTGGGGGTCTGCCGAAGCAATCTTGAGCACTGAATCACCAATAGGCAAACGCATCCATCTGAATTGGTAGAATACACCAACACTGACTTCACTTGAGTAATTGATTGAAGTTTATCTGACCCAAACGCGTAATTTCATATATGGTACAGTTTTCAAAACCCCATACCTCAACCAACCAAATCAGTCTTTCCACGTTAATTGAATAAAACGTCTGTTTAACGCCTGGGCTGACGAAAAGGGCTGGGCATTGTGCACCTAACTAGTACCAACCTGGGCATATTTGGCTTGTACCCAGCGTTGGTCTAACGTGTGCTTGATGTCAGGAAGATCCTGAAGTTTCATCTTCTGGGCCTCCTGCCGCCCAGCCTTATCCTTAGGGTTGGTGCCCACTATCATGGCATTTAACCATGATACTAAGGATAACTTTGCAAGTATTATGGATACCATCTCAAATAACTGTGTAATGCTTTTACCAAGTCAGAAATGATGCTATTATTAGTTGAGGATTTATTACAGATTTCTTTCTCCCACAACATGGTTTAAAACAGTCATTTCACCTAAACCCTCAAATGTACACCTTGGGCTGTACCCAGTACTATGCACCATTGATCAGAAAAAGAAAGGCATTGCTCTTAGGGTCAAACCCCTCTCTAAGTGTTGGTATTCATGGACTATTATATGGTAAGAGGTTCCAGTACAACTAATGATCACATCTTAGATAATATCATAAGCCATTATAAAAAAGAAAGTTGTGTCAAAACCTTTTGATATAAGACTCAATTTCTCCTACATGGCAAACACCAAAATCATGGCATATTAAAACTACACGATTTCTTTATATTCAAAAACTAATCATCCCATTTAAGGCCAACCATTTACCCATAAAATTTAAAACTTAGATGTATTGTTGAAATATGGGGGGTAAATATCCACATTTATGGAGAGTAAACTCTTCACCAGTATCTCAAACCAAGTAGCCACCCTGAATGGGCGCTAAACATGAATGGTAGGGGAAATCATGCTATCCAATAAACTTATAATATTAAAAAGTAATATACTTCTCATTTTAAATATACTCCACCTTCTAGTCAGCTCTTTAAGAGCCATATTACAGTAATAATTTTTGGAATGGCCAACGAGCACTTATAAGATTAAAACTATTTGGCTAATATACTTTGAGTGGCGTGGGACTCTTTGATTGTCATCAATAGACCACTCATATACTGTAAGTCCTGATGCCAAAGCCCTCCACCTGGGCCGTAATCCACCCCTTCAGGCGTAAGAAGAACCTCAGGCCTCTAGAAAATCCACTATCACAGCTAAGCTATTTAGATCATTAGTAGATGAGTAATTTGTTACTTCCTTGAACACTAATAATCCTCCCTCTCTTCCTTTTTCCTCTTCTTTTTTATCTAAAATGATAGATTGGGTTATCAGGTAGATGGTCTAGTTAGGGGCCTCTCCAACAGTACTATAAGTCACATCCCAATTATAGCTAAGATACTCCTCATATGTGAAATAGTACCTAAATCTGCCTCAAACATCAATCTAAACCAAATAAGTTGGACATGATCCTTAATAGTAGCACAAAGTACAGTTCAAATTCTCAGACTCCTAATCTTCCCTGATGATATTTTGATTGTTTTCCCAATTGAAAGGAATCCCTGCTGTCACATATTAGGCCATGAGCATATCAGTGGATCAGTCCTTATCTGATGGAATGAGAAGAGTTCACCCTAACCTGGAGGAAGTTTGGGCAACTTACTCGCCACGGATGGAATGGAATGAGCCCCTTTTATAAATTTGGGCGAAGCAAGAAATTTATAACACAGTCAGAGTGATTTCATGCAAAATTTTTTTTATTGAAACTTCAGAGGACTTACTCAATGAAGCAACAATATCACCAAAAACGCTATAAAAATCAACCCACCTTTAACCTTTGAGGGTCAAAATAATTTACAACTCTCCCATGACAAGACGTTGATTTGACTGAATTACCCAATGAGAACAATCGAGGCATCAAGTAAACATTACAAAATTTGGACAACAACCAATCTTAAGAGGCACTTGAAAAAACAATGTAAGACACATCAAAAAAGTGCCATTAAATGAACCAGATGACATCAAGCATATTATTGAATCTGGTAATCCAACAATAACTTAAGAAGATGCTACTTCTCACAACCCAGAGGCTGTGACAAATGAAATGCCCTGGACATTCAGGTTCATGGGATATCGCCACTAGAAGGAGCCATGGATACATAAACTATGGCAATTGGACAAAGCATCAAAAGTGTCAGTTTGACGCCGTCTCACTATTTTTTAACACTAGTAGGGCCCAACCCAAAAGGGGGAGCTGACACGCATCTTTATTTGCAAATCGGCCAAACAAAGAGATTATCATAAATTATAAAATTCCTAATATAGTCCCTAGGTTATCAGCCTAGGAAGCCATATCAGAAGGCGAGGAAGCTTTGGGAAACTTTTGTTTGGAGCCCGCTTTAGCTGGTGGACCATGGCGGACAACATAGGGGTAGGGGCATCAGTGACATGTGTCATGAGGAGGTATAGCTGTGGGTTTTCTTCGTTTATGAGGCCAGCGTTATCCATTGCCTCAGCGTATTGAGCAAGTTGATGCTCAGTGAAAAAGATGAGAGCTGGCACACAAGTGAAAGACTTGATGCGCTGGCGGGTTTGGGATAGTTGGGGTCAAAAAGAGAGGTTTTTGCCAAATTGATGCAAGTTCAGCTTGCACCAAAATCGTGCTCCTCAATCTCATACCTTGCATCTTCCTCAAAATCATTGTGGAAATTGGGAGAGGAATACCCTCAACCAGGGGTTCCATTGCCCCATGGAGTTGCTGGAGTAGTAGGGGTGTTGGCAGGAGCAGCAGCGGCTTCAACTGCCATTTTATTTATATTTTTATAAACTGGAAAACCGTTTTTGGGGCGAAATTGGTGGGGGCGCAAATTAAGAAAATTGATGAAATTTTCTCCAAAACAAAATCAGGCTTAACATTATAAGCCTGATCCAAATCATCAATCCATTCAAGTGCTTTTAATGGATTTAAATTGGCTAGTGCCGGCCCAGCCACCATAGTTGGCAGGGTGGCAGCACCTGATTGGCTACAAGCTGTTGATCATGGCAGCTCAGCTGAAACTGAATCAGCCATCAGCTCATGGAGCCATAAATCGACTGAATCTTTATTATTAATTTTGATTGTCTGCAGCTTTGGAAGCCACGCCAGAATTTGCTGAGGTGGGGGCGAGAGGATCACGCCCCATTTGAAAATTGGGGTAAGGCAGCCACTGGGGTGGCGCCAGAGAGGGGAGTGCAAGAAGCGGCAGAAGCAGAATCAGAAGCTGTAGGGCACTTGCACTTTTAGTGATCAAGCTCAAAACACAAGGGGCAGATGGCGCACCCCATTTTTGATGCGCACCCAAAAAGGATGATCAGGGGCAGACCTGATCACGGTGCAGAGGGGAATCACAAGGTAGGTGTCACAATGAAATGAGTTGATCATAGCAAAGGTGTGAGGGCCTGCCAGATGATCCGCTCCATGGGGCACCACAAACTGCAACACGGGGTCTGCACTGTAAATGGTCAAACCCTCTGTGAGCTTATGGTTGAGGTTCTCAGGGGAAAGGAAGGAGGGCAACCCGGCAAACTGGACCACCAAAGTAGCCTCATCCAGGATTTGGGTGCAAATGGTGAGCAAAGGAATTTTTTATATAATTATTGCAGCTTGGCTGCTGCCAATGCATCAGCTTAGAGTGGAAGCAAAGGTCAAAGCACCCTTTAAAGGGGTGGAAGTCATTATATCTGGAAGGTTTGAAAACTGCTGTGGCCATCTCAATGATGGCTGCACTTGAGTATTGGAAGAGATTCCCATATTTGACTCAGGTGCTGAAACATAAATTGCTCCATGGGAGCACCAAAGGGCTCCAGAGCACCGCCTGAGAGCTTGTGAGGTGGTGGGCCAAGTCTCGAGGGGGACATAACGCCCAGTAGTGTTGGGAGGGCTAGCAGAGCCATCCCAGGCGTGTTTTGGTGGTGGCTGAAAGCTGCCAGATGGCGGCGCACCACCACCCTAGGCCAGGGCAGCAGGCGTCAATTGCATTGACATTGGTAAGCTTTGGCTTGATTGAGTGGTCATGTTTTGTATTTTTTTTAAAAAATCTGAATTTGGCTTCAATTTAGGTATCAAAGTGAAAGTCTGATTTATGCCGTCTCAATAGGAATATTGATATTAGCCAATAACGATTCCCAAATTCCTAAATTACTTAAAGCTATCATTCATATTATTTCTTTCTACTAGAAGTATAAATTAATTCACTAATAATCTTAATAAAAACTTTCCACATAATCTCAGTTTTATCCTTTATAACTTATAGTAATTTTGTGAACTGATTGGCAGTAGCCAGTCTTGGATTAGCAATTGAGCAAAAGACAGTACCTAGTCTGAGATCTAAACTGTTTAATCAGGACACTCTATATTGCAGATAAATCAGAGCAGATTTATTAAGAGATATATGGAATGGATTCAGTTAAGACCTGAGGACCAATGTATAACAAACATATCAGAGAGTGTCAACAAGATATTTGCCAAGAGCGAAAATTTATCAAAGAGATCAGTGCTTCAACATGTAGAATCAGAGGTGAATTTGCTCTACAAGGATGATTGTGATCTAAGCAAGGGTTGTTTAATTTCTAATTTGCATGGATTTTACCCCAGAGCAACAAGTTGGAAACACATTATAAGCAATCTAAGGTCAGCGAGCTGACTGTGGTCCTCACTACAGAGGCGGCATCAACAGGCCTAGTAAGGATCATGAGAGTATTCATGACCATTTTGACAAATAAGGGGATATGGAATTATACCACTGGAGAGGATTTTATGATTACTTGGTGAGGGAGGAGAATACAATCTAAGACTCCATACCACTAAATTGGGATTTTAAAATCTATGTAGCCAGCTTATGTGCTTTGAGGAGACTTCAAGAAGAGCATGAATTGCCTCTAAGCTATTGTGAGACCTTCAACTAAATTACAACTGGAAATTTACCATTAAGAATCTGGTAAGTAAAGTCTCATTCCTTAAAAAGAAGAACAGAGAAAACAGATGCTCTGTCAAATTCTGTGGTTGACTCAAAAATAAACCCTTCAACTACCTATAGATTGGGCTGATTTTCCCACCTAATGCTTGAACTAATAATTTAATTAAAGCTTAGTACAATAACACAGCTCAGGCCAATTATTGCTAAATGGATTAATTATATTACTAAAGCTCATTCCAAATATCCCCGCGCATTTAAGTTAACCTTCTCTGCAACTACTCAGCTGGGTTGATCAAGAAAAGTCAATTTAATTAATTATTGTTTTGGCAGCTCGGGCCAAATACATTTGCACAGTTGGGCCAATTATCTCTGCCCCAATCCTTGGCAACTAGTCCTGATTTTATTGGGACCAATATTAAGGAATTTGTAAACAAAATTATTTGGGGATGACTAAAGTTATGTTTAAAAGTCCCATGGACAATCAAATTAATGAACAACGTAATCAATTTTCCACCCTAGGGAGAAAATTCATATGTTGATATGCATATTTGGCACAATAGCACTTGCGTGGACTGCCTGAAAGGGGTTACCTAGTGCTATCAAGGAAGAGGCCTGCTGACATCCCAATTAGGGGTTTATCATTTACTTCAATGGAGGCAAGAATTTCACAGAAGGTGTATTTCGTCAGCAGTATGATGAAACTCAAATCAAAAAGATCTTAGGATAACTTTGCATGCTTTTATCGCAATTTTTGTAACTGAAATCCTCCCAATATTATGAGTATTTTGCCACCAATAAACCTAAAAAAATGTTTCAGTTGTATCAGTTCAAGGGCCAAACTGAGGTGGTAAAATATCTGTTGAAATTTTATACTCTGATGTGGCCAGGAGATGTCCTAAAGGTATAAATACTGGCGCCTGGACTAATTATTATCATCAAATAATCTAGTCTAATAAAAGTCTATGTTATTATATCTTTGTTTTATTAGTATATTAAGTCGCTTTTGGAGAGTGTCAGCAAGCTGGGATCTCAGGATCCCCAGTTGCCAAATTTGCCTGCCTTGGCTGAAGTTCCCAATTACAAGGGGAAAATTACACCCAAAATTGGCCGGAAGAGTTGAGGTAAATTTAATAGGCCTATTGAGTTAGGAGATGGTCCAAACCCCATAAACTACAGGCACTATCGAGGATCAGCCATTAGAACTTCAGCCCAATTTACCATGCAGGATGTCAAGATTTCAATATGACTAGGTGATAAGCTAGTGTTCCGGTGAATTGTAAATCAGAGGCAAAGTGAGCTCTAAAGGCTAGTAATAGGCTAGATCAATGCGAGATGAATCAATCAAATCAATTAGGATTCAGTAATTGAGGAAAGTATGTTAAATCTTTGATGATCATATAAATTCTACATTGATAGAAAATTGAGATTGACTAAGCAAAATGTGTTGAATCCGCTGAGAAATACTGAGGGTTAAGGGTTGAGTGAGAGAGAGAAGTAAAGGTGGTTTTTAAAGGAAGAAAGAGAAGTGAACAGGAGGAAGTAGAGAGCATAAGCAGAGAGAGTCTGAAGTTAGATCATATAAATATAAGTAGTGAAACTGAGGCGATTGCCTTAAATTTTATATAAGTTTAAAATGTTTATTTAAGGGACCAATGATCTCCATAACGTTTAGCCGTTGCTCAGTGGGCCAAACCCTGTGCAACTCGTTCAGCGGAAATAAGTCATATCCGCCAAAAGTTAACAGTTGTGCTCACTACAGTGGGCCCATTGATTAAATATTAACTACTTCATCATTGCACCTATGGCGCCACCAGCTTGCTTTGATGGTGTATTATCCCCAGTTATCAATT